>CM050527.1:15345000-15515000 GCA_027563665.1 Antrozous pallidus
CGCCAAACCACCAGCTTACCCATCCCAACACCACCCTCTGCTTCCTGCCTGTGAGGAGGGAGAGGGTCCCCGCTCCATTCATGTGCCCCGATTCCACCCTCCTACAGGACGAGGCCCTGCACTATCCTCTCCCGCCTCCATCACTTCTTTTCCACTGAACCCGTGGCAGGCCGGCAGACCAGCACTGAGCGAGGCGATGGGCCAAGTACGAAGATCACTGGTGGACTGGCCGGACCGGCAAAGGGCAGGTGGAGGGGCAGGTGGAGGGGCAGGCCCCGCCCCCAGGGCCCTTGGAAATAACATCTAAGCTCCTTTGTATTTCAGCTCCAGGCCCAGAAAAGCAGCCAAACCAGACCAGGGATCCCATGGCTGACTGAGGACCAGCTGCATCGGATACTGAGCCCTGCCCAGCACCGCCCAATCGGATACTGAGCCCTGCCCAGCACCGCCCAATCGGATACTGAGCCCTGCCCAGCACCGCCCAATCGGATACTGAGCCCTGCCCAGCACCGCCCAATCCAATAGGTGGAAACCTAGATCCTGAAAGGATGCAAGGGGAAGCTGCTCAGTATTCTATTGAGATCTTCCCCTGGGGCAGCCCCTGAAATCTCCACCCTAAAACCTACACCTCCTCTCTCCCCCCTTCACCTCCCCCTTCTTCCTTCACCCCCTCCCTCTGGCTCCCCTCCAGACACTCGCTCCCAAGCTCCCTCGCTCCCAAGCTCCCTCGCTCCCAAGCTCCCTCGCTCCCAAGCTCCCTCGCTCCCAAGCTCCCTCGCTCCCAAGCTCCCTCGCTCCCAAGCTCCCTCGCTCCCAAGCTCCCTCGGCCCTTCCCACCGGGAACAAATCCACGCATCACTACGTAAAGATGCTCTAGCCTCCCTTATCTTTAAAAATCCTCCCACAGCCAAGACCGGTTTGGCTCAGTGGATAGAGCGTCGGCCTGCGAACTGAAAGGCCCAGGTTCGATTCCGGTCAAGGGCATGTATCTTGGTTGCGGGCACATCCCCGGCGTTTCTCTCTCATCCATGTTTCTAACTTTCTATTCCCTCTCCCTTCCTCTCTGTAAAAAAAATCAATGAAATATCTTACCTAATAAAAGAGAAACATGCAAATTTGCCGTCCCTCTGCGATGCCCACAGACCATCAGAGTGAGTATACAAACTAACCCAACAGAGAACTAACCCAACAGAGATGGAGGTTAACGTGCATGTGCAGCCTGGAGGAGCCCTGGGAAGCCTGCTGTGAGGGGAAGGGGGGCCTCGGAGGGAGCTGCTGGAGGGTGCTCCAGACAGAAGCGACGCCGTGCCAGCTCCGGGGCGGCTTGGAGTGAAGGCAGGGGCAGGAAGGCGTATTCTTGCACAAATATTGTGCCGCAAGCCTCTAGTATTTAAAATAAAAACTGAAAATCCTCCCGCCACCTCATATTCCCTTCCAGGTACACCCCATGGCCACCTCCCTTCCCCACCCTGCACGGCGGCTGCAGGCCCAGACGTCACCCCCTCAGCCCTCCTTCTCTCTGCAACAGCCCTACTGAGACCCTCGGGTCAGGAGACTCCGGCTCCCAGGTTGCCAGCCCCCGCGGTCACCTCCATCGGTATTTCACGCGGTGGCCCATTTCCTCCTCGTGTCCCATGATGCTCTTCATTTCTACTCCACGTTTTCCTGATTTGGCTTCCCTCCCGTCTCCAAGGCTACTCCTTCTCGGCCTCCCCCTCGGCCAGTTCTTCCTCCTTTCTTGACCTTTTCATGCCTGGGGACCTCTGGGCTTGGTCCCAGGACCCCTTCTCTTGTCTATATCGTCTTCCTAGGGGACTACTTCCCATCCTAAGGTTTCAAAATCCGTCTATACATTTATGACTCCCAAACCTACACTTACATCAGCGAACCCTGGTCTCCCCGGAATTCTAGACTCACCTATGCACTGCCGACAAGACACCGTGTGGAAATTTAATAAGCACCTCAAACTTTGCCTAGGGCGGAAGAGGACTCTGAGATGCTTACTCCTGAACCCGTTCCTCCCGCAGTCCTCCCCATCTCAGTAAGTAATGCCACCATCTACCCCTCCCTTCTCTCCATTTGCACTCCCCTCACTGAAAACAGAAATTTATCCGCAGGTGAGGATTTTTAAAAATGGGCGAACCGTATGGCATGTGAGCACTGTCGCAATAACGCTGTTCTAGCGAAACACACAGAGGCCCCATCCTCTCTCCGGAGCCAGCCGGGTGCTGGCGCTGGGAGACACACAACCCACCCCTAAGCACCTTTTGGCGTGACTGACACCTCCCTCCCCTGTGGCTTCCAGACAAAGGCCACAAAGCCACACGCCAAGACGCGGTGAAGGTGGCACAGCCAGTGTTAGCGATGAACCTGCTTTATTTAGAGGGCGGGGGAGATTTCCGCGGAGGAGTGCTTAGGAAAAAGGAAAGTCAAGTTGACTCATTTGTCAAACCCTTCCTCGCAGACACAACAACAGAATACCCTTCGCCAGCCAAAGCCGGTTTGGCTCAGTGGATAGAGAGAGCGTCGGCCTGCGGACTAAAGGGTCCCGGGTTCGATTCTGGTCAAGGGCATGTACTGTGGCTGCGGGCACAATCCCAATAGGGGGTGTGCAAGAGGCAGCTGATCGATGTTTCTGACTTTCTATCCCTCTCCCTTCCTCTCTGTAAAAAATCATTAAAAATAAATAAATAAATAAATAAAGAATACCCTTCGCCAGCAGGTCAAGTGTTCCTTTTCTAGCTTCCCTTCCTCTTTCAATCGGGGAACATGGAACACTGTGGAAGGGTTCACAGGTTAACGGAGTATGTGTAACTGTTGCACATGACTGTTGAGAAATATCTTCGATATTAAATCGTTCACATAACCCCTAAATGTGTAAATGTGTGGGTCTAGATGTTGAATGCGTAAAGCTTGATACTTCTTATTTACATCGGCCATCAGGTGGCTGTTGGATGCTATAGTTAAAAATACCCCTGGCTGGTTTGGCTCAGCCAGCTGAAGGGTCCCTGGTTCGAGTCCAGTCAAGGGCATGTGAGTGGGCTGTGAGCTCGATCCCCAGGAGGGACATGCAAGAGGCAGCCCATCAGTGGTGCTCTCTCATCATTAATGTTCCTATCTCTCTCCACCTCTCTTTTCCTCCCTGAAATAAATAAAAAATATAATTTTTTTTTGCCCTGGCTGGTGGCTCTGTGGTTAGAGCATCAGGCCACGCACAGAGGGTTTCGCGTTTGACGCTCAGTCACAGGCGTGCACCTGAGTGTGCAGGTGCGACCCCACCCGGTGTGTGCAGGAGGCAGTCATCGATGTGTTTCTCTTACATCAGTGTCTCTCTCTCTCTCTCTCTCCCACTCTCTGAAAATCAATGGAAAAATATCCTCAGGTGAGGATTAACAACAAAAAGAAATAGTTGTGTGTTTTTTTAATCCTGCCTGAGGATATGTTTTACTGATTTGAGGGGGGGGGTGAAGATGGATGTATGAGAGAAACAGTGATCGGTCACACACCCCGGGGTCAACCGAAACCCAGCCCCGTGCGGGACCGGGAGGTGAATTGGCAGCTTTTGGCGCCCGAGACTACACGCCAACCGGCCGAGACTACACACACCAGCCAGTTTTATTTTCATAAAGGCGTGTGGTGAGATTTAACCTTTCACAAATAAAACCTATTGGAAATCAAACTTAATGTTTAATGTTTTGTGTACATTTGCTTCAATGTGCATTTTAATGAAAAGCATTCCAATTCTGTGATTTTGCAGCGTGCTTTGTACTTTTATCTTTTAGGTCATTGGTGTCCACAGTGCACAGACTGAGTATAACCTTAACCAAATCAATATAAGTTATGATTTTACTAAAATAAAGACAAAAAAAATTTGTGGAAAATCATATAATAATGAGTGTTATTTGCCTTTATTGTGTATCCATCTTGCCCCATTAACAGAACACCCAGACACTCACAATAATAATTATATCCAATCAATCTGGATATTTTGCTAACGCCAAGTTATATTATTTTCCAATTTTGTTGTTGTAAAGGTGTATTTGTCAAAGGAGGAGGTTAGATTGCTGGTTTCACTTTTAACGTTTAAATATTTAGACATGGAGTGTGTAGGCCTCTCGCCCAGCCCACACGCTGTGGGCACGCCCAGGGATTGCCTCCTGACCCCACTGACGGACACTGACCCCACTGACGGACACTGACTCCACCGAGGGTGACGGACACTGACCCCACTGACGGACACTGACTCCACTGACGGACACTGACTCCACTGAGGGTGACGGACACTGACTCCACTGACGGACACTGACTCCACTGAGGGTGACGGACACTGACTCCACTGACGGACACTGACCCCACTGACGGACACTGACCCCACTGACGGACACTGACTCCACTGACGGACACTGACTCCACCGAGGGTGACGGACACTGACTCCACCGAGGGTGACGGACACTGACTCCACCGAGGGTGACGGACACTGACTCCACCGAGGGTGACGGACACTGACTCCACTGACGGACACTGACTCCACTGAGGGTGACGGACACTGACTCCACCGAGGGTGACGGACACTGACTCCACTGACGGACACTGACTCCACTGAGGGTGACGGACACTGACTCCACTGACGGACACTGACTCCACTGACGGACACTGACCCCACTGACGGACACTGACTCCACCGAGGGTGACGGACACTGACCCCACTGACGGACACTGACTCCACTGACGGACACTGACTCCACCGAGGGTGACGGACACTGACTCCACTGACGGACACTGACTCCACTGACGGACACTGACTCCACTGACGGACACTGACCCCACTGACGGACACTGACCCCACTGACGGACACTGACTCCACTGACGGACACTGACTCCACTGAGGGTGACGGACACTGACTCCACTGAGGGTGACGGACACTGACTCCACTGAGGGTGACGGACACTGACTCCACTGAGGGTGACGGACACTGACTCCACTGACGGACACTGACTCCACCGAGGGTGACGGACACTGACTCCACCGAGGGTGACGGACACTGACTCCACCGAGGGTGACGGACACTGACTCCACCGAGGGTGACGGACACTGACTCCACCGAGGGTGACGGACACTGACTCCACTGACGGACACTGACTCCACTGAGGGTGACGGACACTGACTCCACCGAGGGTGACGGACACTGACTCCACTGACGGACACTGACTCCACTGAGGGTGACGGACACTGACTCCACCGAGGGTGACGGACACTGACTCCACTGAGGGTGACGGACACTGACTCCACCGAGGGTGACGGACACTGACTCCACTGACGGACACTGACTCCACTGAGGGTGACGGACACTGACTCCACTGAGGGTGACGGACACTGACTCCACCGAGGGTGACGGACACTGACTCCACTGACGGACACTGACTCCACTGAGGGTGACGGACACTGACTCCACTGAGGGTGACGGACACTGACTCCACCGAGGGTGATGAAAGGAAAGCAGAACAGAGATAAACGGCCCAGCTGTAGGTGGGGCCTTTTCTGGGCCCATGGGCCCCTGCACGCTGCACTCCCAGCCACCTGCAGAGGAAGAATGGGGGCCCCTGTCCCAGCCACCTGCCCAGGAAGAATGGGGGCCCCTGTCCCAGCCACCTGCAGAGGAAGAAATGGGGGCCCCTGTCCCAGCCACCTGCCCAGGAAGAAAGGGGCCCCTGTCCCAGCCACCTGCCCAGGAAGAATGGGGGCCCGTGTCCCAGCCACCTGCCCAGGAAGAAAGGGGGCCCCTGTCCTAGCCACCTGCCCAGGAAGAAAGGGGGCCCCTGTCCTAGCCACCTGCCCAGGAAGAAAGTGGCCCCTAACCTGGTGAAACCCCGCCTCCTGGACCTAGGATCATCCTTGCCCAGAACAATGAGCCTTGCCAAGAGAGGGCGCTCTTGCTCTACGACCTCAGGCACAGCCCATGGACATTTATCCCTCTGTTAACGGGAGGGACCCTGACAGATGCAGGTCTCTGACCTCCTGCTGCCTTCAGTCTGGTGGGGAGGCGACAATATGGCCACACGGATCGGCCACCCTGGCCCATCGGGCCCTGACGGACAAGCCAGGTGACTGCTCTGGCTCAGTCTCTCCCCGAGGTGTGAGCGCTGCCATGGGTCCTGCCCACGCTCCCCTCCACCCAGTTTCGCTGGAGATGGGGACAGAAGTCAAATTTGGAAGTGATAAGTGAAGAAGAGGGGAGGGGCGGGGGAAGGGGGGAGGTATAGAGGGTGTAAATAAAATAAAATATAATAAAGATATAATAAAGAAGTAAAGAGGTAGCCGCCCTCCACTGCCCAGTTCATGGGGACCCACACCTGTGGGAACACTGCCCTCAGCCTCACCCCAGTTTCTGACGGAGAAAAGGGAAAAGTCACCAAGGACGGGTGCAGTACCCTCCCCCGCCCCGCTCCGCCCCACCCCACACCTCCCGGGCCTGACTCAGCCGGAGACTGGATGAGGCAGGGATCAGCCTGTTCGCAAACGTGTTCAGTGAGCAACACTTCTGACGGTTTCAAGACAGTAACTCCCAAGGGGCTCTGCCCCGTCTCTTGCCCCTGCTCTGTCCAGGACCACCATTAACAAGGACACCAATGTACCCACTGCCTGTTTGTTCACCTTCAACAAAGGAGATAGGACACTAGGAAACATTATTCATCCCAGCTGTGAAGGGCCCACACATGGCCACGTGTGCTGGCCACGAAGTTCCCCACCCCTTGGTGCACATGAGCATCATCGTGCACAGCCCACAGCCCCAGGGGCCTTCAACAATGCCGTCTCAGACCTCCTTGCTGGAAGAGCGAGTCCAGGCGGCCATGGAGAACAGCCAGCAGGAGCTGAGGAGTGGGCTGGACGCAGTCTTGCTGGGCCGGTTCCTGCCCAGCGTGTTCCCTTCTCCACCAAGCAGAAGAGAGCAGCTCTCCCAGCTGTGCCCTCCTTGGAACTGCCCCAGAGATCCCTCCCCCCTGTCACAGGTGTGGCCTGTACACAGATTTTGTTTCATCCTCTGAAAAAAACAGGGTAGGGGAAGAAAAATCTTAATAATAGAGTAATATGCAAATTGACCAAACCAAGATGGCTGTGGCCACGGAGAGAGCAGGAGGGTTGGGTTTCCCCTGCAATGGAGGAAGCCAAGCTTTCCGCCTGCCCTACCCTGCCTTGGCCTTTCAATTATAGAAGATAAATAAATCCCAGATCCCAGGGCCTCTACTTGGGTCACCGGGGAGCATGGCCAGCCTGCAAACCACCACAGGCCCACCAGGCTGCCCCACACCCCAAGGGAACCCTCACCCTGATCTGGGACACCCTTCAAACCACCTAGGCTGCCCCACGCCCTAAGGAACCGCACCCTGATCTGGGACACCCTTCAGGGCAAACCAGCCAGCCCCCACCCATGCACCAGGCCTCTATCCTATCTAATAAAGGAATAATATGCAAATTGACCATCACTCCAACACACAAGATGGCTGCCCCCATGTGGTCAAAGATAACTGACCCCATATGGATACAAGATGGCTGCCACAAGATGGCCATCAGGGGAGGGCAGTTGGGAGGGACCAGGCTTGCAAGGGAGGGCAGTTGGGGGCAATCAAGCCTGCAGTGGAGGGCAGTTAGGGGTGGCCAGGCTGGCAGAGGAGGAAAGTTGGGGGCAATCAAGCCTGCAGGGGAGGGCAGTTAGGGGCAACCAGGTTGGCAAGGGAGCAGTTAGGCATCAGTCAGGCAGGCAGGGGAGTGGTTATAGGATGATCAGGCTGGCAGGCAGAAGTGGTTAGGGGCAAACAGGAAGACAGGCAGGCGAGCAGTTTGGAGCCAGCAGTCCTGGATTGTGAGAGGGATGTCCAACTGCCCATTTAGGCCTAATCTAGGTAGGATCGGGCCTAAATGGGCGTCAGACATCCCTTGAGGGGTTCCGGATTGGAGAGGGTGCAAGCTGGGCTGAAGGACACACACCCCAGTGCATGAATTTCATGCACCAGGCCTCTAGTACATACACAATAACTCACGAACTTCTGGTCAAGATCACCATAGGTAAACATGGCAGTCGCCTCCTCCCACATCCTCATCAGCATTACAACTGAACTGTGGAGTAACTCATTCAGAACCTCCTGAAATGGAGCTGAATGGAAGTCCTGCAACCACAGAATTAAAGAAGCTACAGCCAGACTTGCAGGAGGGGAACAGTCTGGTCCCACATCCATGTGTGATGGGTAAATCGGGAGGGATAGCTCGGTTTCAGAAGTCCCCCCAGGGGAGGGAGTGTTCCCAGTCCCACACTAGGCTCTTCACCCAGGGTTCCAGTGCCAGAAACTCTTCATAACTAAACAATAAAACGTCCTCACACTGTGTGTCTGAGACCTGAGCTAAGGCACATGATATGGCGACTGCAAGCTTGACATGGAAACCCATGGTAGACGGTAAGGCCTGCTCATGCCTTCCCCGTGGCCCTCCTTCCTGGCCAAGGCCAAGGGCAGCCCGCCCGCCCTGGTGCTGGCTCCAGAAGGCAGCGAGGAGGATGACTGCCAAGCAGATCCTCAGGCCTCCCTCCCTGCCCTTCCAGCTCGCCTGGCCAGTACTCCACAGGACTGATTCCCGGAACACCCCGAGCTGCTAGAACAAGGCCACCCAGGCCAGCCCTCCCCGCGGCCTCTGACCGTCCTGCGGGACAGCAGCTGCTGCGGCAGGAGACCCGGGGTGCCCCCCCCCCCCAGGTCTGGGCGTGCCTGGACATTCACCAGAGCTGTCACGACAGAGGGACATGCCGGCAGTGCTCCACTCAGCAGGCACTGTCAATGTCCGATGGAAACGCCGGGGTGCAGGCCGGGCCCTTTGCCGGCCGAGCCCCAGCCCAGCTTCACAGAAGCAGCTAAGTCCACACCTGTCACCTCCTCGTGGCCCTGCACACGTGGCTGGTTCCCTCTGGGCGTGGCCTGTGTGGCCTCCTCATCCTGGAACAGCTTCGGTCACCTAACCAGGACATGCCAGGTGGCATAGACCGGTGGCCTGGCCTCCTTATGGAACTCTGGAAAAACCCAGGAAGCTGGGAACCAGGCTGAGGTCCCGAGGGCTCAACGGGGCCTTCCCTGCCACCCTCCAAGAAAGGGTACCAGGCCGCCGCTCTCTCCGAGATGCAGAAGGCAGGGGGTGAACTGGGGGTGGGGCGTCCGGAGCCCTGGGGCCCAGTCCTGACATTGCCACCACCCATTGCTGTATGGCCTTGAGCAAACCACTTCTGCTCCCTGGGCCTCGGTTTCCTCGTCTATAAGGGAAGGAGTTGGGGGTCCATCACCGAGGCCTGTTACAATGCCTGCTTTCTGTGGCGTCGCATGACCTCTCAGAAAACCTTGCACAGTCCCTGACACAGGCCTGAAACGGGAAGCCATTTAAGACAAAAAAACCAGCAGAAGCAGGCCCACCTTTCACCTCCGGGGGAGCCCTCACTGCCCTCAGCTAGGGCTCCCCACGGACACAGCTTTGGCGGGCTGCTCACTGGACTCCCCTGAAAGAAAAAGGTTAAACCCAGCCGGTTTGGCTCAGTGGATAGAGCGTCGGCCTGTGGACTGAAGGGTCTCAGGTTCAGTTCCGGTCAAGGGCATGTACCTTGGCTGTGGGCACATCCCCAGTAGGGGGCGTGCAAGAGGCAACTGATCGATGTTTCTCTCTCATCGATGTTTCTGACTTTCTATCCTTCTCCCTTTCTCTCTGTAAAAAATCAATAAATTATATTTATTTTTTAAAAAGAAGAAGAAGAAAAAGGTTAAACCCAGAACTGTGCGGAGGGACTTGACACTAACCTTGGCAGTCAGGCGAGGCACCGTCCAGACCCTGAACCAGGCTGTGGAAGCAACAGCTGCCGAGGCCCATAGAGTAAACGTCACTCAAGCCCCTGTCCCCTGTTCATCAGGCCACAAGGAAGCATGACAAAGACCACCCTTCATCACAGCTCAGCTGCAGGCCAAGGTCAGGGTCCTTGGGTCCAGGCAGCCTCACCTCCACACCAGACAACAGAACTGGGCAAAGCACACAGCTCTCAAGCCCCTTGGGGTGCAGGCAGCGAGCTCCAGAGAGAATGAACCTGGGAACAGACAGGAAAGCTTGGCCGCCTCGGAGAAGGCCCTTAGTCTCTGGGCTTCATTGTACTTGCTGTAAAATGGGCATAAGAGTAATGATGGGATGGATGCAAGGGATAAAATGTACAATAGGTAGACAGGTGCTGTGGGGGAGGGGGGGAAACAGCAAAAAAGTCACTCAGATGAACCAGTAAAAGTGGAAAAAGAATGAGTGTGGACATCCCAGTGCATGAATTTCATGCACTGGGCCTCTAGTCCTATCTAATGAAAGAGTAATAAGCAGATTGACCATCATCCAACACACAAGAGGGCTGCCTCCATGTGGACAAAAGATGGCTACTGCAAGATGGCCAACAGGGGAGGGCCATTGGGAAGTTCCAGGCCTGCAAGGGAGGGCAGTTGTGGGTGATCAGGCCAGCAAGGGAGGGCAGTTAGGAGGAACCAGGCCTGCAAGGGAGGGCAGTTGGAATCAATCAAGCCTGCAGGGTAGGGCAGTTAGGGGTGACCAGGCTGGCAGAGGAGGGAAGTTGGGGGCAAACAGGCTGGCAGGGGAGCAGTTAGACATCAATTAGGCTGGCAGGGGAGTGGTTAGGGGGTCATCAGGCTGGCAGGCAGAAGCGGTTAGGGGCAATCAGGGAGGCAGGCAGGTGAGCAGTTTGGAGCCAGCAGTCCTGGGTTGTGAGAAGGATGTCCAACTGCCTGTTTAGGCCTGATCCTACCAGGAACTGGCCTAAATGGGCAGTTGGACATCCCTTAAGGGGTCCCAGATTAGAGAGGGTGCATGCTGGGCTGAGGAATAACCCCCGCCCCCACATGCATGAATTTCATGCACCGAGCCTCTAGTATGTATATAATAGTAAATGCAAAGCTTAGGAGGTCCTAAGCTTCCTCACACTTACAAAACTTTTCCATTTCTACATTTATTGAGACTTATCACGTGCTAGGCCCCAGGTGGTAGAGGAGTGAGAAAGCGCACACTATGGGCTGCTCTGAGGGGGGAGGACCAAGCCCCAGGTGTAGGGTTCAAGCCCGCGCCCTTGGGAAGGGCACTCTAAGGCACAGAGAATGGCTAAGGCTGGAATGACAGACAACTCTCTGAAATTCCTCTCTAAGAATTGGCTTTGAGGAAGTTTTAGAGTTGTTATATTACAGGTACCACTTATTCTAGCAAAACAAAACAAAAAGAAAAAAGAAAGACAAGTACATCCCTCACCCTGTCCCCTTCACCAGAAGGTAGCACCACATTTCCTTTGACTGTTTTCAAAACCCAAACTACTTTCAGGAGGGGAACTTGCCATCCCTGAGACCAGCTCCTCAAAACAAAGAGGACCTCCAGAGGACACCGGTCCCGGCAGCAGCCGGGGGGGTCTGGGCCCAGCTCCCAAGGTGACGACTCCGGGGCAGCAGGCGCGGAGGTGTTCGAGGCCATGGAATTCCATCGCATTACTCAGGAAGCTTTCCGGGAAACACCGAGCTCCGGCTCTCTCTCCTGAGACGTGTCCACCTTCCGCCTTGGAGAATGCCAACATCTGAATTTCAAAAATGAAGCGGGGTGGGGGCAACCCAAAAGCTTCCAGACAGAAAAAAGGAGGTTGCCTTTAAAGGCACAAAAGTCAAGGTGACCTGAGACTCTGCAACACTAAACACCGTCAGTCAGTGAGACCAGGTCACAGGTCCTCTGCCGGCCAAGTCCCTGTGGAGGTGACAGCATGCCAACCACTCGTTCACAGCTCAGCAAATGCGTCCCCCACACGCCCTTTCTGAAAAAATAAAATTTTATATAAATGCATACAAATGTTTATAGATAAATAAAAATAAATGTTTTTCTATAAATAAAAATAAAATATATATTTGAAGGCACATCAACTGTCTGGAGAGAAATTAAAATACAGAATTCAAAGGTGGAGAAGTTGAGATATTTATTATATACTAGCAAGGACTGAAGGTGAGCAGCAAATCAGTTAAGTCTAAAAAGTAAGTTACTGCCGAAACCGGTTTGGCTCAGTGGATAGAGCGTCGGCCTGCAGACTGAAGGGCCCCGGGTTCAATTCCGGTCAAGGGTACATGCCCAGGTTGCGGGCTCGATTCCCCAGTAAGGGATGTGCAAAAGGCAGCCAACTAATGATTCTCTCTCATCACTGATGTTTCTAACTCTCTTTCCTTCTCCCTTCCTCTCTGAAATCAATAAAAATAAAATTAAAAATAAAATAAAATGTAAGAAGGTATCTGCCCAGAAGAAATGAAAGCACAGGTCCACACAAAAGCTTGTACCTGAATGTTCACAGTTGCTTTATCTGTCATATCCAAACACTGGAAAAAAACACAAATGGCCATCAGCAGGTGAATGGATAAACAGTTGTGCAATATTCATACCACACACCACCATAAAAAATAAACTATTGATACCTGAACTAATGTGGATGGGTCTCAAAATGACCATGCAGAGTGAAAGAAATAAGACCCCCCAAAATAACATACTCTACACGGCTCGCTTACGTAAATTATTGCAAATGAAAAAGAACCTACAGAGACAGAAGCAGGTCACCGGTTGCCCGTGGAGACGCCCCTCTGGGACCCACGGCAGATGCTTTCGGTCAGTCCCAGTGACAGACAGCACCCAGCGTCGCCGGGCCGCGTCTGGGGGGCCAGGGGTAAGCCCTCGGCTCAGAGACCGGGATGAATATAAAGTGCTCGGAGGAGGCGCAGGCCCACACGCAGCCTCGGCCAGCACCTGTGAGGAGCCCCGAGCCAGCGCTCCACACTGCAGAGGGCCGGGCGGCATGTCCGCCGGTCCTGGCTCCCCCCCAGGGGAGCAGAGGGGCCAGGCCCTGGAGCTGGGGCCGGCCTCCTGGTTGGGAGGAAATGTGTACTGTGTGAAATGACCGCCTACTACGGTGGTCGGCAAACTGTGGCTCGCGAGCCGCGGTTTGCCGCTCTGGTGACTAATGAGTTTGCCGGCCCCTGACCCAGACTCTCGATTCCGATAATTACAGGCTGATGTTGTTCCTTGTGATTAAGCCCCTATCCCAGTGGTCGGCAAACTCATTAGCCAACAGAGCGGCGAGCCGCGGCTCTCGAGCCGCAGTTTGCCGACCACTGACCTCCTAGATTCCAGCGTGCCCTCTCGAGTCCTGTCTCACCAGGCACTCGGCTGCGCCCTTTCCAGACGCCCGCTGTGGGCCAGCCCGCTGCACAGGAGACATGGCCCGGCCACCAGCTGTTTATCTTCCCGTGAGAATCCCGGAGGAGACACAGGCAGGGCGGGTGGACAGAACTGCTGGCCGATTAGCCCTCGGCTCAGGGGACACGGGAACCCGTGGCGACTGTCGAGCTCTCAGGGCTGGCTGCCTGGAAAAGCCACGGAACCAGGCCCGGGAAGAGGCGGTCCACGGGAGACACGGGCAGGAGTGGGACCCTCAGTTCGGGTCACGGGGAGACGATGTCATTTCTTCAGGTGGCCCCTTGTCGGGGAGAACCAACAGAATTTGTGGGAGGAAAACGGAGCCCGGGCTAGAGAGCGGGGTGCTGGCTAGGCCCGAGGCTGAGGAGCCCCGGGACTTTGTGCTGTACCCCTCTGTGGCCGAGGGGACCTGGTTGGGAGCCGGGCGGCTGCCGGGGGGCCGTCGGAGCGCTGACACTTACTGCCCTCTACCCCGAGACAAGCCGGTTCCCTTTCCGGAGTTACGGGCATCTGCGCCTGCAGGTGAGAAGGCTCTCCTCGCCCACGTCCCAGGCTGGCTTTGAGGAACGAAACGACGCTTACAAGCGGCACGAGGCGGTCTGAACACAGGGGCCGTCCCCGGCCTCCGCGGAGGTGCGGGGCTCGCGGGGATGCGCCGGCCCAGAGCCGCCCGGGGCTCACAGGAGCAATGGCTCTCGGTGCCCCTCGGTGATATCCTGCCCCTCAGGGTCCTCGCTGCAGGAGCCTCCTTTGGGGCCATCCCGGAAGAGGAGACCCTAACCCCCAACGCTGTCTGGGACACAAACAGCTCTCTTGCCGGCCTGGCCCAGGCCAAGGTCAGCCTCTGAGGACAAGTTCCAGCCCAGGTGCAAGGCAGAGGCACCGGACAAGCCAAGCCCGCGAGCCCAGCCAGGCCGGCCGGCCCCTGGGGAGGGAGAGATGTCCAGTCCGCAGCGTGTGCTCCCAGGAGGTGTGTTCGCATCCACCCTCTTGCCCAGAACAAGGGGCCGAAAGCATCCTGATGGGGAAGCAAGGCAACCACAGGCTGCCCGGCCAGGCGCCCATGGAGACGCTCCTGTTCCTGCTTCAAGCGCTGCCCCGTGCCCTTTAAGCCTCCTCCTGAGAGGCAGGGCAGCCCAGTCCATAATGACATGAGGTCCTGGCCCGCCGGTGTGGCTCAGTGAACAGAGCGTCCGCCTGCGGACTGAAAGATCCCTGGTTCGAAGAAACCAAGATGGCGGCATGGGTAAACAAATAAACTGCTGCCTCACACAATTTCCAAACTGCAACTAAAAGACAAAACGGACATCATCCAGAACCACAGGAAGGCTGGCTGAGTGGAAACTCTACAACGAGAGGGAAAGAGAAAAGCACACGGAGACTCAGAGGAGCTGCGGGAGCCAGAGGTACCGAGATGCACGTGCGGAGAGGACTGACGGCTGAGGTCGCAGCTGGCTTTCTCAAGCGGGAGGGACACACAAGCTTCCGACTGCACTGAACTCCAGTTCCGGGCGAGACTCTGGGGACCCAGACTCATTTGGGGAGAAACTGGGCTGTCTGGCGGCGGGCAGAACTCGAGGGCAGCTTTCTCTCAGAGGTGCTTGCAGCAATTACCCTAATAGGCCAGTGCTGTCTGCTCTGCCCTAAGACTCTGCCCCATCCACACTGAGCACTGAGGTGTTTGCAAATCTTGTCTCATAAGTTTATATCCAGCACAGAAGTTCTCCCAGCATAAACACTGCTGATCCTCACAGCCAACTGGCCTGGAGGTCAACTCCTCCCTCTGATACCAACAACAATCAAGGCTTAACTACAAGACTGTGCCCACAGCCCACAAAGGGGTGCACCAAGAATGTCCACCTCAGGTAACTGGGGAGACTGAGCGACTGGGCCCTATAGGACACCTAGCACACAAAGCCACTCTATCAATTCAGGGAAGCAGCCAAAATGTGCAGACAGCCGAAGCCGGTTTGGCTCAGTGGATAGAGTGTCAGCCTGCGGACTGAAAGGTCCCAGGTTCGATTCCGGTCAAGAGCATGTACCGTAGCTGCGGGCACATCCCCAGCAGGGGGTGTACAAGAGGCAGCTGATCGATGTTTCTCTCTCATCGATGTTTCTGACTTTCTATCCCTCTCTCTTCCTCTCTGTGAAAAATCAATAAAATATATATTTTTTAAAATGTGCAGACAAAGAAACATCACAAATGAAAGAAATGGAGGAAAGCAAACGACTGGATATAGAGTTCAAAACCAAGGTTAGTTACCTACAAGGGAGCACCCATAGGATTGTCATTGGACTTCTCAACAGAAACGATGCAGGCCAGACGGGAGTGGCAAGAAATATTCAAAGTGATGAATAGCAAGAACCTACAACCAAGATTACTCTACCCAGCAAAGCTATCATTCAGAATTGAAGGGCAGATAAAGAGCTTCACAGATAAGAAAAAGCTAAGTAGTTTATCACCACCAAACCAATATTATATAAAATGCTAAAAGGTATTCTTTAAGAAGAGGAAGAAGAAGAAAAAGGTAAAGATAAAAATTATGAACAAATACATGTCTATCAACAAGTGAATCTAAAAATCAAATGAAAAAAATCTGATGAACAGAATAAACTGGTGGATATAACAGAACCAGGGGCATAGAAAGGGAGTGGGGTGACAGTTCTCAGGGGGAAAAGATTGGGGGGTGCGGGAAGAGACTGGACAAAAATCCTACACCTCTGGATGAGGACAGTGCGGGGGAGGGGTAAGGGCAGAGGGTGAGGTCGGAACTGGGTGGAGGGGAGCTATGGAGGGAATAAAGAGGAACAATTGTAATAATCTGAACAATAAAGATTTATTAAATTTAAATTAAAAAGAAGAAGAAAGATCCCTGGTGCAATTCCGGTCATGGGCACATCCCTGGGTTATGGGCTCCATACCCAGTAGGGGGCGTGCAGGAGGCAGCCGATCAATGATTCTCATCATTGATGTTTCTCTGTCTCTCCCTCTCCCTTCCTCTTTGTAATCAATAAAAATATATATTTTTTAAAAGAAAAAAAGAAGGTCCTGGCCCCATTGGTATGGCTCAGTGGGTGAGCATCGACCTATGAGTCAGGAGGTCATAGTTCAATTCCTGGTCAGGGCACATGCCTAGGGTTGCAGGCTCGGTCCCTGGTGTGGGGCGTGCAGGAGGCAGCCGATCAATGATTCTCTCTCGATACTCGTGTTTCTGTCTCTCCCTCCCTCTCCCTTTCTCTGTGAAATCAATAAAAATGTATTAAAGAAAAGTTTTAATTCCTGGAGGCTCCTCGTCTTGTCGGACACGTGCTGGGCCCAGGCCTCCGGGTGCTCCCCACGTGGCCAGCAGCATCAGCAGCCAGCCCTGGCAGCCAGCCCCCCCCCCCGAGAACACGACTAGAGTCTGGAGCGGACAAATCCTAACAGGTCCTCCAGCTGCTCCTCCAGGCGCTGCTCGTCCCCGTCGTTCTCAATGGCCCAGTCGAAGTCCCCAACGTGGTCCAGGCCACACTCGGACTCCCCGTCGTCCACTCCTGTGGGGGAGGCCGGGAGGTCAAGCCCGCTCCCTCCAGACAGGAACGGGCGTGGAGGCCTGCTGGCCGGGGGAGCGCCACGCTTGGCCTCTCTCCTTCCACTCCAGAGCCACGCTCCCCCCACCCCACCCCACGGAGGGCACTTCCCACCCCCTGGACTCCCCTCACCCCACGGAGGGCACTTCCCACCCCCTGGACTCCCCTCACCCCACGGAGGGCACTTCCCACCCCCTGGACTCCCCTCACCCCACGGAGGGCACTTCCCACCCCCTGGACTCCCCTCACCCCACGGAGGGCACTTCCCACCCCCTGGACTCCCCTCACCCCACGGAGGGCACTTCCCACCCCCTGGACTCCCCTCACCCCACTGAGGGCACTTCCCACCCCCTGGACTCCCCTCACCCCACGGAGGGCACTTCCTGACCCCCTGGACTCCCCTCACCCCACGGAGGGCACTTCCTGACCCCCTGGACTCCCCTCACCCCACGGAGGGCACTTCCTGACCCCCTGGACTCCCCTCACCCCACGGAGGGCACTTCCCACCCCCTGGACTCCCCTCACCCCACGGAGGGCACTTCCCACCCCCTGGACTCCCCTCACCCCACGGAGGGCACTTCCTGACCCCCTGGACTCCCCTCACCCCACGGAGGGCACTTCCCACCCCCTGGACTCCCCTCACCCCACGGAGGGCACTTCCTGAACCCCTGGACTCCCCTCACCCCACGGAGGGCACTTCCTGACCCCCTGGACTCCCCTCACCCCACGGAGGGCACTTCCCACCCCCTGGACTCCCCTCACCCCACGGAGGGCACTTCCTGACACCCTGGAACACCCTGAGAGCAGGGTCAGGAGCCCGCAGCCACCTGAGCCCTCGGGCGGGGGGGGGGGGGGGTGTTCCCGCTGGCTAAACTCTTCACTTGCCACTTCCTGCAGCGGGTGAACTGGGCCATCTAAACCACAGACCACCCAAAAGGGGTTTTCACTCGGTGACGCTCGGTGTGCTGCCTGCTTTCTGTCCCTAAGCCTGTGTGTGTTCCTCACTGGCCAAGAGAAGGGAAACACCGGCATCCCCTGGCAGGTTTATTGTGTCTGTACAGTGAGTTGCAGAGTGTTTGGCGCAGGCCCGGCCATCAGGAGGGGCTGTACCCACGGGGTTTGAACTTCCCCAAAGCACAGTGAACTAGGGCAGGAGGGGCCTGGCCTGCGCCTCTGAATTGTCACAGAGCAGGTCCTCGGCTCAGCTCGCACGGCACCTCTGAGGCACCTCCAACAGCTTCCTCTCGCTCCTGCCCCCCCCCCACTCTGTCAATCAAACAGGCTTGCGTCAGGCCCACTGTCAGCCCCGCCTGGGTTAGGGGTGGGCCCTGCCGCTCCTCCAGAAGCCCACTGGCCTGGAAAGGATGGCCCAGGTGAGAGCACCCCGCCAAAACCATGGGGAGCCTCCACTCCCCAGGACGCCTGCCCCCACCACACTCACTTCCTATCCTGGGGCGCCCTGAGTCTCAGATTCCCTTTTCTAAGCCCTCGTTCACTCTCCCACCCCGTCCCAGGAAGAGAGCGGGTGACCTAGAACCCGGGAACGGGCGGCCTGGTCTGCAGGTGGGGCGGGGAGCTGTGTGCCGAGCCTCGGGGGCAAAGGCTGTGCGCAGCTCACCTGGTGTGAACACCCAGCCCCGCTGCTGTCGGCTCTGCTCCGAGGCCACCACGCGGACCGTCTGCGTCACCGCCCCGTAGGCCTCCCGGAACCACTGGATGTCAGACACCCTCCGTGTGTCACTCACCAGCTGCAGGAAAGGAACACAGACAGGGGAGGGGAGGGAGCTGCAGGAAGGGGCACTGCGGGGAGGGGAGGGAGAGGGGCAGACCCAGCCCTCCTCTGAATAAGCAGGAGTGCAATGAGGTGAGCGGGGACACTAAAGAACCTAGACAAGCGTACCCCCATCCCCCTTATCACCCAACCAGCTGGGACAGACATCGCCTCCCCTCCAGGCTGCCCTCCCTGATTGCCCCACACGGTCATTGCTACACGTGTGTTCAGGGGGCCGTGCTGGTCATGGCTGTGCTAAGGAAGAAGCCTCAGCTTTGAAATCGGTTCCGCTAGTTCAACACACTCATTTCACAGATGAGCAAACTGGGGCCAGAAACAGATACTCCTAACAAGTCCCTACCTACCCCCACCCCCCAGCACCTTTTAAAACATAAACGTGGTTTTTGTCAGCTCCCTGCTCTAAAACTCCCGAAGGCTTCCCGTCATTCCAATAGAATCCAAAGTGCTCACCCCAACTTCCGAGGCCCTCCGACACCTGGCACCTGTCTCGCATTCCCCCCCCCTCCCCATTCGTCTTCTCGGGCCTCCTGCCCGTCCTCCTCCCTCTGCCTGGGAGGCGCTCTCGCTTCTCGGACGGACGGCTCTGCTCAAATGTCACCGCCTGGAGAGGCCGTCCCTGCCACCTGGTGTCCTCCCGCCCCTCTCGGTTCTCATACTTTCCTCTGAGCACTAGGAACTCTTCAAACCATCGCAGTGTGCAGTTTGCCTGTCCGCTGTCTGTCTGTCTGCCCTCCCAGAGCAGCTCCAGGAGGGAACGGACGCTGGCTCATCACTGTCCCTGTCCCCGGGGCACAGGCTGACACACGAACCCTCGGGGGCATATGTTCCACGAATGAATGAACCAACAGGCACCACAGCAAGTGCCTACTGTGTGCCGGGCGCTGGGGCCCGAGGACTCGCCTCTCAGAGCTAGTCGCGGCCTGTGAGACGGACACGCGGCGAGCAGCTTCACTAACCACCGCAATCACAGTGCCCATCGGCAAGCATCTCGACCTCACCCCTGCCGGAACAGGGCTCCTGATTTGCTCCCCAAACCGGTTCCTCCCACACCTCTCCCCTCTCTGGAAACGACAGCTCTATTGGCCCAGCTGCTCAAAACAAAATCCTCCACGCTGTCTTCTGTCCTCACACACCACAGCCAGCTCACCATTGGTTCGGTCTTTGAAATCCGTGCAGAACCGACCCCTCCCCTCCCCGCCCCGTTCTGAGCCGGGCAGGGCCACTTCGCCTCTGACAGAGCAACCCTCTCCCTGGCTCTCCGCTCGCGCCTCCCGACCCAGATCACATCGTGTCCCTACTCTGTCCAGAGCCCACCACGGAGCCACCATCTCACAGAGAAATATCGAGGCCAGTGGTCTGCAAACTCATTAGTCAGCAGAGCCAAATATCAACAGGACAACGACTGAAATTTCTCTTGAGAGCCCAATTTTTTAAACTTAAACTTCTTCTAACGCCGCTTCTTCAAAAGAGACTCGCCCAGGCCGTGGTATTTTGTGGGAGAGCCACAGTCAAGGGGCCAAAGAGCCGCATGTGGCTCACGAGCCGCAGTTTGGCGACCACGGATCTAGGCTCCTCCAAAGACCCTAAACAACCTGACGGCACCCCCTGCCACTCACCCCTCACCCACAAATACCTACCCGGCTCACCCCTCACCTCCTTCCGGTCTGCTCCAATGTTCTTTCAGAGAGGCCTTCCACCCGCAATAAAGCCGCAACCCCGCCTTTCTCACAGCCCTGCGGGCTTTACTCTGCCCTTCATATGTATCTCCTCTCCCCAATCCGTGGAAAACATCCTCGGATGAGGATTTAAAAAAAAAAAAAAAAAAAAAAACCATGGAGCGGAGACCGGGTTGGCTCAGTGGACGGAGCATCCGCCTGCGGACTGAAGGGTCCCGGGTTCGATTCCGATCAGGGGCGTGTACCTTGGTTGTGGGCACATCCCCCATAGGAGGTGTGCAGGAGGCAGCTGATGGATGTTTCTCTCTCATCGATGTTTCTGACTTTCTATTCCTCTCCCTTCCTTTCCGTTTAAAAAAAAAAAAATTCCATGGAAAAATATCCTTGAGTGAGGGTTTAATAAATAAATAGATGGTCGCTCCAGCAGCTATGGGGTGAATGACTCACAGGGGACCAGTGTGGGGCTACGAGGCTGTCCAGCGGAGGGATGGTGAGGGCTTGGGTAAGGGAGGTGGCAGTGAGGAGAGAAACATGGACACATCTGAGTCTCGTTTGGGGAGCGGCGAGGACTGGAGAAATGGCATTTTCTCAACGCTGCCCCTGCTCCTCGGCACTCTTACCCAGACCGGCTGGGCGACGCCCTCCACGACCTTCCTGCAGAAGAAGCCGGGGTCCGCCTGGCGCCGCGCCTCTCCCCAGAGGATCATGTCCCGCCGATGGGCCTCCTTGTAGGCGCTGGCATCCAGGAGTCTCTGGAAGTCCAGGCCGCGCTCCTGCCCAAAGCACACCAAGTCCGTGCCCAGCCTCGCCACCGCCACGCCCCACCCTCCCTCCTCTCCCCCGCCTCCCCCAGCACCAGGCGAGGACCTGCGGGGTGTCCGCCAGGACAGAGGCTGCAGGGGAGCCGGCTCCGGGATTGGAGGAATGCCGAACACGGAGAGAAGCCATGCTGGCCCGCTGGGCACAGTCCTACTCGTCCTTATAAAACCCCCATGGTTCAAATTTCAAAAGATATACAGGCATGTACAGTGAAAGCTCTCCCTCCCATCGCTGTGCCCAGCCTACAGCGCCCGCCCGGAAGGCCACCCATGTGGCCTCATCTGAACAGTGTTTAACACAAGGCGGCGCCGGTCAATCCGTGCTGCGTGGTTGGAAGTGTGAGCAGATACATTCACAGGTTGTCCCTATTGTCACCCGGCATCCTCTACAGTACAGTAGAGTCTAGACACTGCTCCAAACCTTGCTGGCTTGTTTCCCTTAATAATACAGCCTGGCAGTTCACGCAACTAACTGTCTGAGGGGAGCACCCCGGGTGCGACACCAGCTGAGGCAGCAACGGCGGCGTCACACTCCCAGAGGAAGAGTGTGCACGCAGGCGCTCCCTAATCCTCAGCCTCAGCGCTGCCACCTCCCCGCTCCAGCTTTTCCTGGATGCGCTTTTTTTTCTTTTTCTTTTCTTACTGATTTCAGAGAGGAAGGGAGAGGGAGAGAGGGAAACATCAATGATGTGAGAGAATTATCGACTGACTGCCACGTGCATGCCCCACCCTGGGGATGGAGCCCACAACCCAGGCATGTGCCCTTGGCTGGAATCGAACCTGGGACCCTTCAGCCCGCAGGGTGATGCTCTATCCACTGAGCCAAACCGGCCAGGGCTGGCAGTGTCTTGAACCTGCTCTGGGGAGGGGCCTGAAGTGAGTGAGGCCAATGGGAAAGAGTGCAAGTTAAAATGCCCCCCAAAAGCCCACCCACAGAAAACGGAGAATTGGCCACCACTCTGCCCACAGTGGTCACAGGGCCTCAGATCACAGCCACAGCCACCATGCCGGGGGCTGGCTCCTTCCCGTCCTGTCACCGAGAGCCACCTCCTACCTGAGCATACTGCTCCTTGAGAGGCCCGGAGAGCCGGAGGACAGCGCAGACATCCGCTCCGAGTCTGTGGGACAGAGACCCACGTCCAGTGAGCTTGGATCTCCCAGGCCCCAGAGTCACAGATAAAACAAAACTACGATGACAGGGTGATGTTCTGGCCAAATGCATTTACTGCTGGACCCCTGAACTAGTCTCCCGGCTGGGGATCGCAGCCTCAACTGACTTGGTCACCACAACATCAGTCATTCATTCATTCAGTTCAATTCACCCAGCCAGCCATTCGCTGTACTGAACTGTATGCTCAGAGATTCCCTTAAACACTGACATGGTGACGCAGGCGCGATGAGAAAGCTAAGGCTGAGGGAGAACCGATTCGCCCAAAGTAATGTCGCAAGTAATGAAGCCACCGTTGGCCAAAGAAAACGAAGAGCCAGCATCTCGCTCCTGCACCTTCATGAGGCGTCAGACATTGTTCTTCCAAGGCCTCACGTGCATTATTTCACTTAATCCTCACCACCACCCTGTTACTACCCCTGTCCCACAAATAACAAAGCCGAGGCACAGAATGGATACGAAACTTATACAAGATCTCGAACTCAAAAGTGGTTAAGTGAGGGTTTGCATCTCAGCGGTCGAACCCCAGAACCTGTGCATCTCACCGCTTATCTGACTCCTGCGTCTGCAGGGAAGGAGCAATGCAACCTGGGGAAAGGTGGTGGAGACCAGATGGGGGAAATGCAGATAGTGATCTCTGCCCTGGGCTCCCCCCACCAACGCTTAGAACCCACCCCTGTTGTGCCCCAAAGCAACCTCTAGGTACCCCTCGCCCCACAGTGGTCAGAGGAGCCCGCCCTGCTTCTCCCTGCTCCTCTGCCCCCCATTTCAGTCCCCTCCAGCCCATGCCGTCCCAACAAAAGTGCTCCCACACAGGACATCTCGCCTGGAGAGAAAGCTACTATTGGGGCAGACAGCGAAGTGAAGCAGAAAGAACCCATTCCTTGGAGCGAGTTTCAAGTTTCATTTCAGTCCTAGATCTGACTATGCCTTTGTAACCTGGCAAGTTTGTTTGTTGTTGACTGGGTTTTTTTTTTTTTTCTGTTTTTGGTTTGTTTTTTTTACTTTTCAGAGACTCAGTCTCTTCGTCTGTGAAACGGAGACACTAAAATTACTACACAGTGCCTAACAAAGAGGCGTCGGAGGATTAAATGAGATAACATCTATACTAATAAAAGGGTAATATGCTAATTAAACCAGAAGACCTTCCAGACGTCCTTCTAGACAAAGCCATGGTAGTGGGGCAGAGGCAGAGGCAGTTAGGGGTAATCAGGGGGGGGGGGGGGGGGGGGGACATTTGGGGGTGATCAGGCAGGCAGGCAGGTGGGTGGTTAGGACCCAGTGTCTGGGATTGCAAGAGGGATGTCCGACTGCTGGTTTAGGTCAAATCCCTGTGGGATCCGGCCTAAACCGGCAGTCAGACATCCCCTAGTAGTTCCAGGCTGGAGAGGGTGCAGGCTGAGCTGGGGGACACCCCTCCGCCCTGCAGGAATCTCGTGCACTGCGCCACTAGTATATAAACACACACAGTGCCTGGCTCATAATAAAGGCTCAATGAAATCCCAACTAGTAGGTGGTGTGCTGGGCAAAGATTTATATGTCTTTGGAGTCAGACACAACCAGAGTGTGGCCTCCGGCAAGTTCTTTCCCTTCGACTCCGTTTCCGCGCCTGTAGGGTGAGCCCCAGCCCTGCTGCTGGGTGAGGATGAGGGGGGAAAAGTGCTGCTTCTTGACGGGAGACCTGGCGCCTACAGGCTTGGGAGAGGTGGTCGCTCGGTTCTTCCAGGTAGATATGTGTACACTGCTGTTTTATGTGCTGGTGACAATCCCCCCTCTTCCTCCCACTTGCACCCCAGGACCCTTAGGCCAACGCTCACGCCCACTCCAACACACCCCCGTGTCACGTGGCGCGGGGTCCCCCCTTTTCACCTCCCCACCTGCTCTGCAGCGCCTCCGTCACGAAGTCCTTCCCGGATTTCCTCTTCCCGCTGAACAGCAGCACCAGCCGGGGGGCTCCTCCCAGCGGGGCCATGGGGCCCCTACACTTCGGCGATCCCTAAAAAAATGACACAACTCCCAACCCCGAAATTGGGCGCGGAAAGGATGCAGCCACCAGGTGGGGCGGTCTCAGGGAGGGCCCCGCGCGCGTGCTCCTCACAGCCGTAGAGGGGCCCGGCCGCCCGCCCGCGCCTGCACGTCCGTGCGTTTTAATTAACGTCCAAATCAGTTCAATGTGGAGGCAAAGAAGGCGGACCCCCGGCGGCCTGCCCCGCTGCAGGCGCTCCCCTGCCCGCTCACTTAGCACAGTCCGGCCCCGCCCACCCCTGACGCTAAGCCCCGCCCCTGAGCTGACAGGCAGAGGCGGCCCCGCTCACTTAGCACAGTCCGGCCCCGCCCATCCCTGGCGCTAGGCCCCGCCCCTGAGCTGACAGGCGGGGGGCGGAGACTGGGCGCGACCATTTTCCTCGGAGGTAGGCGACGTCTTAAAATTTCCCAACGCGAGCCTCACATTCCCTTCCTCCCGACCCTGCGAATGTTGTTTACAAAGAGTAAGCACCGTAGCGTGGGAGGAGATCTCCGAACCGCCTTCGTGTCTGTGTGTTACGATGCACGTGCGAAAACACATCTGCATGGTCCCCATGGTGAAACTGGGTCTTTCTCTGAAACCAGCGATGACATCAGAGGGTGGCCCGATTGCGTCATACTGGGGGAGGAGCTTAACCGACGCATGCTCCTTTGTTGTTACTAGTAAACAGGTGTTTGCAGCTGGAGAGGGTGCTGCAGTGCGGCCCTTTCAGGCCAGCGAGAAGCTGACGTCGCTGGTCTAGCCGCTGCCTCCTCCGCAAAGGTGTTAGTACCAGTTACAAATGCGGGTTGACCTTTACCGGTTTATAATGCAGATTTTGTAGCCAAAGAAAACACAATAATTTCAAGAGAAACATCAGAAGTGCTTTATTCAAAGTAATGTCCATCGCTAGCTACACATCTCCCCCCTCCCCCACCTCCATCTTTCAGGTAATTTGTGGATACCGTCCTAATAGGACTTTTCTTGTTTTGAGGTAGACCATTCAGAGACCCAATTTTCCACTTCTTCGTTCATTTTGAAGTGCTGCTCAGAAAGTGCGTGTGCCATCGATCGGAACAAGTGGTGATCTGAAGGAGCAAGGTCTGGTGAATAGGGCGGGTGGGTTCATACTTCCCAGGCAAGATCTCTTAACGTGTCTTTAACTGGTTTTGAAGTGTGTGATGGTGCATCATCATGAAGCAAAATTACTTTGCTGTGTCTTCTGGCCCATTCTGGTGGTTTTACTATCAAAGTGTGGTTCCAATTGATCTGTTGTCAGTAGCGATCAGTATTAACGGTTTCACCTGGTTTTAGAAGCTCATAATACACCACACCTTCCTGATCCCATCAAAAGCAGAGAATTGTCTTCTTTCCCGAAGTGGTTTGGCCTTGCAGTCGATGTTGATGCTTGAACCAGATCAACCCATGATTTTGTGCTTTGGGATTCTCAAAATAAATCCACTTTTCATCGCCAGTCACAATTGGATGCAAAAAAAAGACTTTCATGTGGTTGAAGCAACATTTTACTGATGACTTTTCTGTTTTCCATTTGTCTTTCGTTCAGTTGATGTGGCACCCGTTTTCCTTCCTTTAAAATCTTTCCCATTCCTTGTAAACAATCAGGAATTGTTTGCTGAGCAATCTTTAATCTTTCTGCAAGTTGTTTTTGAGTCTGACACGCATCTTCATCCAATAATGCTTGTAATTGGTCTTCAAATTTTTTCGGTTGACCTGGACGTTCTTTGTCTTTCACACCAAAATCGTCACCTTTAAAGCATTTAAAGCAGCGTTTACAAGTGTCTTGACTTGAGATGGAGCATATTCACTATAAGCTTCCCGAAGTATACAATAACTTTCAGCAGCACTTTTCTTCAAAATAAAGTAATGAATTAAAACTTCCCACAAATGCTCTTTTTGTGGCACAAAATTCGACATTTTTAAGCGTAAAAATATCTGTGATGTTAATACCTTCAGAAAACTTGACATCTGAAGTTTTGAAGCTTGTTGTCAATACAACAAAAGTGCATACATATCAAATCACATATATATCAACATGTGTGCAACTCCATCGAGTGAGAAAAATCTGCATTATTAACTGATACACCTAGTATTAACACTCCCTGGACAGTCTGAGCCTGCAGGGGACCAGTTCCCGCAGCTCTGCGGAGCCCAGAGAAGCTGGGCTTTATCAGGGCCCCTCCCACCCAGCCCAAGCAAGGCAGCCCTGAGCGGAGGGTCCCAAGGTCTGCCCTTCCAACACAGGCCTGTCCCATGTCATCCTGGCTCCTTCCACCACCAATTGCCCTTGCTTCAACTCCATGCTCCTGGTTCCAGTCTCTCTTCCCATGCTCATTGTCCAGCTGACCCAAGTGGGCCCTCTGCTAATACTTGCAAGTACAAATGTGACTCGTGAATCAGTCCTCGTGTGTTTGATGGCCATTACTTCTGGGGCAAATGAAGCCTGGCAGATAAGGGGCAGAAGGGAATGAGGGTAGTAAGGAAGTAGCACAACATGGGAAAGAGAAGAGGGGAAAACTGAGTCTTTGGGAATCTAATGGGAATGAGGCCTATTCATTCATTCATTCATTTATGCATTCATTCAATATGCATTTAAATGTCCAAAATGTGCCTAAACCGGTTTGGCTCAGTGGATAGAGCATCAGCCTGTGGACTGAAAGGTCCCAGGTTCAATTCCGGTCAAGGGCATGTACCTTGGTTGCGGGCAAATCCCCATCGATATTTCTGACTTTCTATCCCTCTCCCTTCCTCTCTGTTAAAAAAAAAAAAAAAACAATCAAATATATTTTTAAAAAATATTTTTTAAAAAGTCAAGCACGAGCGACTTCGTGCCAAAACGGGAGAGAGAATGTGCGGTACACGCACTCTGCAGGATGCCCGGGGATGCGCTGTGACTGGCTCTAACTATGCCTCCCCCCCGTTGTTTCCCTGCCTGACGCCCGGCCCAGCTTTGCCTGTGAAACAAGCTCCAGCTCGTACTGGAACACCTCGCTTGTCGCGTCTCCTCCTGTGAGCTGCCCTGACTCCCCACCCCGTCTGACTTAGATCTGTTTTCTCTGCTCCTGATACACCCTGTACCCACAACGTCACAGCATCGTTCCCTCCACTATAACTACCCATTTATTCGTGTCTCTGCCTCCAGGTGGCTAATAGATAATATTTGTCGAGCAGTTACTATGTGCCAGACCTTTTCTCAATCATATGACATAAACACTACTAACCCTACTTAAAAATGAGACAGCTGGAGCTCATTCTAGTTAAGCGATATGTCCGAGTGTTTATCAAAAACGATTGTACTTATGCCTGGCTGGCATGGCTCCGAGGGTGAGCACTGACCTATGAATCAGGACGTCCTGGTTCGATTCTTAGTCAGGGCTCATGTCCAGATTGCATGCAGGCTCGGTCCCCAGTGTGGGATGTGTAGGAGGCAACCAATGATCTCTCTCATCATTGATGTTTCTATCTCTCTCTCCTTCTCTGAAATCAATAAAGATAAAATAAAAAAGAAATGCTGCCGAAACCAGTTTGGCTCAGTGGATAGAGCGTCGGCCTGCGGACTGAAAGGCCCCAGGTTCAATTCCAGTCAAGGGCAGGTACCTAGGTTGCGGGCACATCCCCAGTGGGGAATGTACAGGAGACAGCTGATTGATGTTTCTATATCATCGATGTTTCTAACCGTCTATCCCTCTCTGTAAAAAAATCAATAAAAAAAATTTTTTTAAAAAAAAGAAAAGAAATGCCACCAGCAGATGTCTCTTCAGGTGAGAGTGTGCCCCTCCAGCAAACCAAGGACAAGCTGGAGCCTCCTGTGCACCCCGACTGGGGATGGAGCCCACAAGCCAGGCATGTGCCCTGACAGGGACCCGAGCCAGGGACCTTCCAATTTACAGGATGGCGCCCGACCACTGGAGCCATGCTGGCCGGGGCAGAAGTTTGTGTGTGTGTGTGTGTGTTTTTAAACAAAGATTGGTGATTTAGAAATATATTTGTGTTTTTCTATCATATTATTTTGTAGTGAAGGTAAACCTTGGAGCTGAGGAAATAAACCCACTTCAAATACTATTAAAGAGACATTTACTGCCCTAGCCAGTTTCACTCAGTGGGTAGAGCGTCGGCCTGCAGACTGAAGAATCCTGGGTTCAATTCCCGTCAAGGGCACATGCCCGGGTTTCGGGCTTGATCCCCAGTCGGGGGCGCGCAGGAGGCAGCCAATCAATGATTCTCTCTCAACATTGATGTTTCTCTCTCTCCCTCTCTCTTCCTCTCTGAAATCAATTAATACATATTAAAAAGAGTCATTTCCTGGTTTCATTGGACTGTTTTTTTAACAGTCTTAGTGATAAAGGTTGATGTCTATTTTTTAATGTATTTTTATTGATTTCAGAGAAGGGAGAGGGAGAGAGAGACATCAATGAGAATCCCTGAGTGCCTGCCTCACTGTGGCCACGCCAGCCGTCTCTGCAGAAGGAGCCAGGAGCGCAGTTAGCCGTCAGGGACAGCAAGAGAAGGAACCTGCTTGTAAGGAGCAGTCTCAGAGCCGAAATGCCCAACCTGAAGAGCCAGAGAGGACAGGGGACGGGAGGGGAGGGGAGGAGGGGAGGGGAGGGGAGGGGAGGGAGGGGAGGGAGGGGAGGGGAGGAGCAACAGGAACTCTTCGTCATGAGTCAGCAGCCACGGGCTCTGGTCTCCACTCTGTCCCTGGCGAGCTTTGTGACCTTGGACAAGTCACTTCCCTGTCTGAGCCTCGGTTTCCACTGCTGGACAACAAAAGCGGTGGATGTGATGCTCGAGAAGGGATTTCCTGCCCACAGGCCGGGGCCCCTCCGGTGGCAGCGGGTGACCACAGAGGAAATGCTCAGGGCCAGGTGCCCAGGGGCTGAAGTGGGGGCACACAGGCGGGGCGGAGGCATTGGCTCCAGAGACACTCGGATAGGAATGCAGAAATTGCTTCCCACCTGGAGTCAGCCCGCAGGGAGGGCAGAGTGGGGGTTGGGGGTTGGGAACAGCAGTGCCAGACCCTTCCAACGCCTGCTGGTGTCCTCAGGGCTGGGGGGGGGGGGGGGGCAAGTCTCCTTACACTGTCACTCTCCAGCTGTGAGGGGACTGTAGGCCGGTCACCCCATCCCTCTATCTCAGGCTCCTCGGCTGTCGAACAGGCTTCGTGGTCTAACTTGAGGCACAGAATTGTTCCGGGACGTTGGCGGCCTGCGTAGCTGCCTGCTTCTTGCAGCCTCGCGTGTCTGCACCGATCCCTCCCTGCTCAGGGGCATCAGCGCGCCGAGGCCGAATTCCAGCCGCTGGCGCTGTGGCTGGTCTTTGGCCTCTGGGTAGCTGACCTTGTGTGTGAGGGGGGTGGGGGGCTGTTGTAACATTTTCCTCTCGGCAGCTCTGGCTTTGGCTTCGGGTTTCTGCCGGTCCTGCCAGTCCCATGACCGGTCCCTTTGACGTGGAAAGGGGCACTCCCCTTTGCTGGGAGCCTCCCCTCAGGCTTAGTCAAGGGAAGGATTTCTGCAGGGGGGCCCTGCCCCCGAGAGGAATGGGGGCGTGATGAGACTCAGCTTGGTGGGGCAGAGAGGCGACCTGCTGGGAGGGTTGTTGTATCTGCTCTCAGATCCTGAAAATCAAGCCCAGCCGCTTCCCGACCCACCCCCTGCGCCCAGCGCGGCCTTTCCTCCTTTCCCAGCATTTCGCCCGGGGGGGGGGGGGGGGGGGGGGGCGGGGAGTCATCGGCCAGAGGCTGGCAGCCGGGTGTCCCGACTCCTCCCTGTCCGGGCCTGGTCCCACCCAAGGCCAGTCCGTTCTACTTCACTAATCCAAATCAGGCCCTGCCCACGCCTTTCCTTTTCTTTTATATATTTTTAAGATATATTTCTACTGATCTCAGAGAGGAAGGGAACGGGGGACAGAGACAGAAACATCAATGATGAGAGAGAATCCTTGATCAGCTGCCCCCTGCATGCCCCACGAGCTGCAACCCGGGCGGGCTTGTGCCCTGACTGGGAATTGACCTGTGACCTTCTGAGTCACACATAGGTCGACGCTCACCCACTGAGCCACGCCGACCACACCTTTCTTCCCTCCCGGGCCCGCACCTCCTAAACCCGAAGGTCCAAGGAGACCTGCAACCAGGAGAGCAAGGGGCAGAGACAGCTCATCGTGGGCTCACCCCGAACCTGTCTCCCAGGCCTCCTGCTCCCCCACTTCCCAGGGAGCAGAGCAGCCCCGCCAAGCGCTCTCCTTTGGCTTCTAAACTATCCGGAGCGCTTCCTGCTGCAAGGTCCCAGCTCCAGCGCGGTGCTCCCCTTTCAGAATAAATAAGCACATAAGTAAACAGGCCTGTCGCCTCCCTTACCCCCTGCAGTTCTCATCTGCCCAGTCCATCCTTCTGACCACCCGCTGCACTGCACCGGGGCACCTTCCTTCCCCCGGTGTCCCCCAGGCCCTCCAATGCCCTCCGGGGCGCCCTCCCCAATTCCTACAATAAAACTCCCCTCAGAAATGCAGGCAGTCCCGGGAGAATCTGCTCCCTCCGGAACCAGAACCTAAGGCTCTGGCCACACCTCTGCCCCGTCTGAAATCCCCTCTGCCATCACAAATCCGATTATCCTGTAAGGCCCAACTCCAAGGCCATCTCTTCCTATCTCTCTACTTCCTCTGCTGACTCCTCCCTGGCACCATTCAGAGAGCCCCTTTAGCCAAAACCGGTTTTGGCTCAGCGTCAGCCTGCGGACTGGAAGGTCCCCGGTTTGATTCCGGTCAAGGGCATGTACCTTGGCTGCGGACACATCCCCAGTAGGGGGTGTGCAAGAGGCAGCTGATTGATGTTTCTGACTTTCTATCCCTCTCCCTTCCTCTCTGTAAAAACATCAATAAAATAAAAAATAATATATATATATATATATATATATATATATTTTTTTTTTTTTTTTTTTAAGAGGACGCTTTTAAAATTCCGCTTTGTGTTAAACTGCTCCAGGCAGCCTCAGGGGTTGGGTCCCCACAGCACCTCCTGTTGGGACTTGCGTGCTGGTTCCTATCTCTTCCCTGCCTACGCCTGCCGCGGGTTTGGAAACCAACATGGCTCCCGTGTCAGTAGCTCACAGAGGCCGGCTTCCCCCTGGGAGGTTAATACCATGAAGACGGCGGCTGTTTTTCACAGCACTCTGCCATCTGGGGGGCCTTTCCATGCGTCTCCTAGTGACCGATTATCCTCCCAACCAGCCAGGAGGGCGCTGTCCTCGGGCTCCTTCAGTGAGGAGGGGCCTTCTGCCCAAGCCCTCCGCAGGCATTGGTGGAGGGCCTAAGGCTGGATCTTCTTTCTTTCCTTTTCTTTTTAAAATATATTTTACTGAACTTTACAGAGAGGAAGGGAGCGGGAGAGAGAAACATCGATGAGAGAGAAACATCCATCAGCTGCCTCCTGCACACCCCTACTTGGGGATGTGCCTGCAATCAAGGTACGTGACCTTTCAGCCCGCAGGCCGACGCTCAGTCCACTGGGCCACACCGGTTAGGGCGAGGCTGGGTTTTCTGATCTCAAAGCCTGCCAGGGCCCAAGGTCTAGTTCAGTCGTCAGCAAACCTTGGCTCCACGAGCCACGTGCGGCTCTTTGGCTCCTTGAGTGTGGCTCTTCCACAAAACACCACGTGCGGGCGCACACGTACGGTGCGACCGTAAACTTCGCGGCCCGTGCGCAGAAGTCGGTTTTCGGCCTGGATGAGTCTATTTTGAAGAAGTGGCGTTAGAACACTCAAGGGGCCGACCACGGGGCTAGTGAAAAGGAAGCTGGGCTGGGCCCCCCTCTGGCCCAGATGAAGATTGAAGAGCGGGTGAGTGTGCAAGGGGCCGCCCCATTTTTGTCCTAATGGGCAGGGCCGATTCTAGAAGCCAAGGACCCCCAACGAGATGGGCAGCCACCTTAAGGCAGAGCGCCCCCAGGGGAGGGGTCGGGACCTCAGACACTGGAATGGTGGCAAAGGGCTTCTGTGGCTCAGGAGGCTGTGCGGGCGAATGGGCCGGGAGGGGCCTGTCGTCTGGATTTGGGACAATAGCACCCCCCCCGCCCCCGCCCCCCTGCGGCACGCGCCCCTGCTAGACCTGCTGTGAGCGTGTGAAGTGTGAAGGGATCGAACACCCGTCCCAGAACAAGACAGAATGAGATGTCCTTACATCAGGGAGGTTCCCCTGGCAACAGCCAGCCAGCCAATGTCTGTCCCTGGGCCGGGGAGGGCAAGCGGCCCTGGGGAGCAGTTCTAAAAGGAACATGTCTCTGACCCTTAAGGAACTTATGGGAGTGGAATGAGCCTGAAGCTGACCCATCACCCCAACCCTTGTCACCCAGGGATGGGTGGGAATGGAAGCATGGGCGAAGGCTGGGGCCTCGAGGACCTGGAGGACAGGGGCTGGGGAGCCTGGGGAGATAAGGGCTGGGGCGGGGGGCGGGGGATACGGTGAGGAGGTTGAGCTGAGGGCAATAGGAAGGACGGCTACAGGCGCTGAGAAAAGGGTACAGCCAAAGAATGAGGGAGGGGTGGCGACTTGGGCGACGGCAGGGAAAATGGGTGTTGGGAACTGGCACAAGGAAGCAGAATTTTTCCATCTGAGTGGTGAAGGCACCAGCGGCCACCCCTACTCCAGGGGTTCCCCAGAGGCACCGGAGCTTTGCTCTGAGCTGGGGGATTTCCCAGAGGAAAGGGCTGAAAAGCCACGTGCTCAGCACACCAAGAGCTAACGCCGGGGCCCAGAGCAGGCCTCCCCACAGGCTCCCGGCTGCCCGGCCCGGCCAAGAGCTGTCCCCGGGCCCTGTGGGGAGGGCAGAGGGCCACCGCCCCGTTCCAGCCTTCCTTGGCGCATCTCTGCCCAGTGCCCGCCATCACGGGCAGCCTGGGACCCGGGCGCCGTGCTAAGGTGGGTGCGTGGGAGTGATGGCGAGAGGAGCCAGATGACCTACGGCTGGGCGTGAGGATCCCCGGCCAGGGCGCCCCGTGTCCTGGTCCTCCCGTCACACCCCACTTTCCTGGCTCTTTCTCTCTCTGATTCAGCCCTTTCGGAAAGCTCCATCTCAGCATATCTACTTCCTGAGTGGGGAAGGAAGAGGGGGCGCTTGGGGGAACTTCCTAGCCTCCCCGAGAGTCCGTTATGCAAACGAAGGAAATGGGCCCTAGAAATGAAACTGAGACGCCCCAAATCAACGCCCTCTGGGAACCCCGGGAGGCCAGGTGTGTCCCTCCCCTAACCCAGCCCCCTCCTCCCCAAGACACAGAATCCCACCTACCTCTAGCCTGAATCCTGCTCCTGGAAAAACAAGCCTACCGTCCGCGTACATGCTGAGCAAGGTGGACAGGGCGGGCGTGTCCTCGTGAGGGACAATGGTCCACGGAGTTGGGATGCCAACCCCAGGCCCTGGCCCTCCACCCACCTGTGCTTGCTCCTCCCAACCCCTCTCCAGAAACAGCACACCCCTCTCCAGAGCGCCTCAGCCCCGTCACCGACTCCGCCTGGGGGGGAAGTCTCCCTCCGGTCTTGCCGCAGTCCCTCTTGCTGCAGAAAGCAAGTCCACAGCAGGCTTTGTAAACACTCCCCCTTACACCTGAATGTGGGGTCCCTGCTCCGTCTTCAGCCGGCCCTGCCCCAACCCCCCCAGCCCCGACCCCACAGCTGAATTCAGTGAGCGGACACACGGCCTCTTACAGCGAGCGGTGCGTTGCGATGCCAGTTACATCAGCACCGGCTCTCCATGACCTCTCCCCTGCACTGACACGCACTCATCCTGCCCCCTAGGGGATTCCCAGGGTATCAAGAAACCCGCTCAGGATGGACTTCCTGAAGCACAGCCTGAGGGAATGGGGTCTTCGTGGGAAAGTCAGGGAGCAGGCCCGGGATGGTGGGGTACTCTCTCAAGCAGCCCCGGAGCCAGGTCTGGAGCAAAGGTGGGGGCAGGGCGCCACCTAGTGGCTCCCTCACCTCCCCAACCCAGAAGCCTGCTTTGCGGGGCGCGGGGGGGGGGGGGGGGGGGGGGGTCCTTTCCTCCCTCAAAAGGGAATGAGCCCAGCTGGTGTGGCTCAGTGGACTGAGGGTGGCCCCACAGACCAAGAGGTCCTGGGTTCGACTCCCGGTGAGGGCACATGCCCAAGTGGGATGCTTGATGCCAGTAGGGGGCGTGCCGGAGGCAGCTGATGGATGACACATCGTCAATGTATCTCCCTTCCTCTCTAAAAAAATCAGTAAAAACATTTTTTAAAGGGGGAATGAAAAACTTTTATTTTATTGTTGACACTATTACAGATAATAGATGTCTCCATCCTCCCCCTTGCACCCCCCCTGGCCTAGCCCCCCCTTCCCTCTGGCCATCACACTGTGGTGTCCATGGGTTACACCTGTATGCACTTTAGCTTGAAATAACTTTTGAGTGCCCAATCCTGGGCACTTTGCTTCCATTGCTTTACTTACTCTCTCTCCCAGCGCCCCAAACCCTTGTAACAGGGATCAGAAACACTCGGCTCCTGGAGATTAACCCTTAAGTGCCCTACCAGTCACCGGTGACTGACACTACACTTCCCGTCCCGAAGGCGAATCGGGCTGGACGCTTAACTGTTAACTTGCCCGAGATCACAGCCTGAACTAGAACCCAAGCTCTTTTTTCCCATCTCCCAGGGTTCGGGCAAGGCAGCGGTAAGCGAGTGGGGTGCTCCAGCCCAGAGGGCCTGAAGTTGAGGGTGGGGTTTTAATGGGAGCACGTGTCCCTGCACTTTAGAAACCACCCAAGTGACACAGCCCCCTCCAATGGCACAGCTCCAGCAGCCCTTTCTTTGTTTCTTGTTTTTGGTGTGTTGATTTTTACAGAGGGAGGGGGAGAGAAAGCAAACGTGATTGGCTGCCTCCTGCATACCCCCCACTAGAGATTGAGCCTGAAACCCAGGCATGTGCCCTGCCTGGAATCGAACCCCAGGATCGAAACGGCAACCTTTCGGTGCACTGGACGATGCTCAAACATCTGGGCCACACCAACAGAATTTTTTAATTATTGATTTTGGAGAGAGGCAGGGAGGGGGAGAGAGAGAACTTCGGTGATGAGAATCATGATCGGCTGCCTCCTCCACGCCCCCTACTGGCCTGTGCCCTGACCGGGAATCGCACTGACTTCCTGGTTGGTGGGTCAGCCCCCGACCACGGAGCCACGCCTCAGGCTCCAACAGCTCTTCATTGTGATCGGAGCTGCAGCTCCAATGGGCAGCGAGGCCATGTGAGAAGCTGGGGAGAAAGGGGAGTCCACCCTCTGGGGATAGCTGCTTCCGAATCTACCCGAACCCCTGGAAAGCCCTGCCAGGGGGCCTCCAGGCCCGGGGGGTGCAGTCAGGGGTGGCACATGCACGAGGAGGAAAGCTCTTCGGCTTCACCATCAGAATGCCACCCGCCACCCCACCCAACCCCCAAACCAGGCTTCTCCCCCACCCCCTTCACAGTTGGGGACACACCCGGACTGCGGGCCCTGAGCGTGTGTATAGGTTTGCATAGACAGCAGGGCGGCCCAGCGAAGGCCTTTTCCTAGCGAAAGAGGCATCAGTGCAGGCTGGGTGACGGCTCTCCTCGGAAGGAGCCAGGGACGGCAGTGTCAGTCCCCGAGCGGCGGCCGGCCGGCAAGCATCGTGGGCAGCAGCCTCAGCCTCTGCGGTGGTGGCCGGGCTCCTCCCTGGGCCCCATGGGCCTGGGGCTCCGGGAGTGCTTGTCTTTCTTCCCCGACCTGAGGAGGGGGAGGGGGGCAGGGCAGGAAGAGGCCCTTAGTGGACAAGGCCATGGGATGAGGACGGGTCCCCTGAGAAGGGGGACCCCTTTCCGCCTAAGGCAGCCCACACAGGCAGCCACCACCCATCATCCTGGGGCCTGGGGCCAGACCGGGTCTCCGGGAGGAAGGCCCGGGGCGGGGGGGGGGGGGGGGAGGCAGAAAGGCAGGAGCAATCCCCTCACACCCTGAGCCAGGCAAGTGGAGGTGGGACAGGACAACGGGGGAAGAACACCCCAGCCCGACGGGGAATCCCTCTGGTGGGGAATCCCTTTGGTGCGTGGGCAGCGCCCTGCCCGCCAAGGAAGACGGAAAGTATCTGAAAGCCTTCCTAAGAAAAGCCAGAGTGTGTGTGTGGGGGGGGGGGGGGGGGGGGACCACAAGTGGAGGTGAGGACTCAAGCTGGAACACCCTGGCCTCAGGACCCTTACTCCTTCATACACACGTCCTTACCTCTCCTCCTCTGTCCCCCCTCACCCAACACCCCCACCACTGCCCACCTCTTCCCACCCAACACCCCCACCACTGCCCACCTCCTCCTCACCCAACACCCCCACCGCTGCCCACCCAACACCCCCACCGCTGCCCACCTCCTCCCACCCAACACCCCCACCCCTGCCCACCTCCTCCTCACCCAACACCCCCACCGCTGCCCACCTCCTCCTCACCCAACACCCCCACCGCTGCCACCTCTTCCCACCCAACACCCCCACCGCTGCCCACCTCTTCCCACCCAACACCCCCACCCCTGCCCACCTCTTCCCATCCAACACCCCCACCGCTGCCCACCTCCTCCTCACCCAACACCCCCACCCCTGTTACCTCTTCCCACCCAACACCCCCACCGCTGCCACCTCCTCCTCACCCAACACCCCCACCGCTGCCACCTCTTCCCACCCAACACCCCCACCCCTGCCCACCTCTTCCCACCCAACACCCCCACCGCTGCCACCTCTTCCCACCCAACACCCCCACCGCTGCCACCTCCTCCTCACCCAACACCCCCACCGCTGCCACCTCTTCCCACCCAACACCCCCACCCCTGCCCACCTCTTCCCACCCAACACCCCCACCGCTGCCCACCTCTTCCCATCCAACACCCCCACCGCTGCCCACCTCCTCCTCACCCAACACCCCCACCACTGCCCACCTCCTCCTCACACAACACCCCCACCCCTGCCCACCTCTTCCCACCCAACACCCCCACCGCTGCCCACCTCTTCCCACCCAACACCCCCACCCCTGCCCACCTCCTCCTCACACAACACCCCCACCACTGCCCACCTCCTCCTCACCCAACACCCCCACCGCTGCCCACCTCTTCCCACCCAACACCCCCACCGCTGCCCACCTCTTCCCACCCAACACCCCCACCGCTGCCCACCTCTTCCCACCCAACACCCCCACCGCTGCCCACCTCTTCCCACCCAACACCCCCACCCCTGCCACCTCCTCCTCACACAACACCCCCACCGCTGCCCACCTCTTCCCACCCAACACCCCCACCGCTGCCCACCTCTTCCCACCCAACACCCCCACCGCTGCCCACCTCTTCCCACCCAACACCCCCACCCCTGCCCACCTCTTCCCACCCAACACCCCCACCGCTGCCCACCTCTTCCCACCCAACACCCCCACCGCTGCCCACCTCTTCCCACCCAACACCCCCACCCCTGCCACCTCCTCCTCACCCAACACCCCCACCCCTGCCCACCTCCTCCTCACCCAACACCCCCACCGCTGCCCACCTCTTCCCACCCAACACCCCCACCGCTGCCCACCTCTTCCCACCCAACACCCCCACCCCTGCCACCTCCTCCTCACACAACACCCCCACCGCTGCCCACCTCTTCCTCAGCGCTTTGTCCCCAAAGAAATGGCTGAAGATGAAGTCCTCAAAGTCATCCACCTCGTCGTCATCCCCAGTCTGCCTGACGGCCGCCTCCTCCAAGCTGTCCTCCAGGGCATCCACAAAGTCCCGAAAGCGCAGGCGGTCGTGGCGGAAGACGCCGTCCTCCCCGAAGTGGGCGGGCGAGAGGGGCAGCTCCCTGGCCAGCGGCCCGGCCCAGGGCAGCCGCGCCAGGTAGGTCCTCAGCAGAGAGGCCAGCTCCTGCCGCCGCACAGGGGCCAGCTCCACGCCGGACAGGGCCAGGCCCTCCTGCCGGGCACACTCCCGCACCCCCGAGCAGCCCTGGGGTGCCCGGAACTTGTGCCTCGATAGCTCTGCCCAGGACGGCAGAGGGTCACGCTGGTCCTTAGCCTCCTCCTTCCACGGAGAGTGCTTCTGCCTGTCTCCAGGGGAGTGGGGGCTCCCGTTTTTCCTGGGGTGCTCCTTGGGGCCCTGCCGCTTGCCATCCTTGCCCCGCTCCTCCGCTCTTGGCTTGCCTTCCTTCCACCTCCCGGCCGGCTCTCCATCCTCCTGGCCCCCCCAGCTCTTCCTCTGTTCCCAGCTGGATTCCTCCTTCCTCTGCTTCCCGTGCTCAGCCTGCCGCTCCCCCTGCCCACCCCGCCACCTCTCCTTCCCACCCCGTTCTCTCGGGCTCTGGGAGTGGGGCTCCTGACTCCCGGCTCCTGAGGCATTGCCGGGGACCCTCGGGTGCTGGCCCCAGGTCCCCAGGCCTTGCAGCGTCTGAGCCAGCCGGTGGCCCAGCTCGGCGAGGCCAGCGTGCGCCGGGTCCCCTCGGCCTGCGTCCCTCAAGCCCTGCTCCAGGTCCCGCTGCACGGACCCCAGGAGCCGCTGCTGCCGCTCCAGCTCCTGCCTCAGTGCCTGGGCCTCGGCCTCCAGCCGCTCCTTCTGCTCTAGGAAGCCGGTGCCCGGCTCCTGCCCCGGAGGGCAAGGCTCCTCGGGGACCTGGCCGCTGGGGTTGAGGCACGCCCCGTCTGCGCCCCGCAGGCGCGCCCGCAGCTGCTGCAGCTCGGACTCCAGGGCCCGCTGCGAGGCCTCTCCGAGCCGCAGGGCCCCTCGGAGCTGGGCGTTCTCTGCCTCCAGCGCTGTGGGCCGGTGCATCAGGCTCTGAAGCTCTTCCTTCTGGGCCTGCAATGGGCACAGAGAGGGAGGGCACCACACGAGGGTCTTTTCAGGACGGGCCTCGAGGCTCCCACCCAAATTCTATTCCAGGATGGCGGGCGGATGACGCTTTTATGGCTCAGTCCTCCTCCCCGTTTGCCACCTGCCCTAGACCTTGGAGTCCCCAAATCCCAGCACAGGCCTGAGCGTCTGCGTCCTTACAGGGCACACACTTCTCCCAGTCACCCGCGGAGAGCTTCCACTGCCCGTGGCCCGTTCTGAAACCCTCCTCCACAGTCTCCAGGCAGAACATACCGTTCCCCCGAAAATAAGACAGTGTCTTATATTAATTTTTGCTCCCAAAGATGCGCTAGATCTTATTTCGGGGGGAATGCCTTATGTTACAGCGAGTAGGTCCTATTTTCGGGGAGTGTCTTACTTTCGGGGAAACAGGGTGTCACATGAAGCGGGCAGGCCAGCCAGGCCTCACCTTGAGCATGGGGGGCGCTGGAGAACCAGGCGGTGGAAAAGGGGGCGGGTCCGGGTGTCAGGGTACACGGAGGACATTTCATTTGGGGGAGGACACCCGGACAGACCCCTGGCCTAGGAGGGCTGGCCTCGCCCACCCCTGCCCACTGGTGCCCACCTGCAGCTGGGCCTGCAGCAGCCGGATGTCCTGGTTCTCCTTGGCCAGCTTATCCAGCAGGAGCGCCATGCTCTGCAGGCTGGGCACACTGTCCGGGGGCGCCGAGGCCTGCAGCTGCTGCCTCCGCCCATCCTGAGGGCAAAGGAGCCGGTTAGCCACCCTGCCCCACAGCCCGGAACTCCCCCACGGGCCACACGGACAGTCACGCACCTGCCCATCCCCCACGGCACCCGCCATCTCGGGGTCCACACTGGCATCTGGAAAGACCTGCAGTTCCACTTCCTCCAGGGGCCCTGGGGGACAGCAGAGTCCCGAGACTGGCCCCAGGGCCCAGAGAGCACCCCTCCCCCACACAGCCCCCTCCTGCCCTGGCCCCACCCAGGCCTGCAGGCCAGCCAGGTCAGGGGCCGAGGCTTACTCTCAACAGCTGAGCAGTCCACGTCCAGCCCCCAGCATCCCCACTTCCGACCCAAAGAGCCGCCCCACGGCCTCCCTCTGGGCTGGGAGGGGACAGACCGAACCAGAACCACTCACCGTCCTCAGACTCCGACAGGCCACCTGGGGATGGAGACAGAGCAGCAGGTGAGCCTCAGAGGAGGGGTGGGCGGAGGGGCAGGACAGCAGGGCCCAGGGTAGAGGCACCCCTCACCTGAGAAGAGGAGGATCCCCAGACCCAGCAGAACCAGGGCCCCCAGGAGGCACATGTTGAGGGAGATGCCCGGCTCCCCGCCGACACCCTCGCCTCCGGCCGGGTCCTCCACAGGCCGGGGCCCCGCGGGCTGAGGGGCGCTGGGCTCCCCCCGCCGCCGGCGCCGCAGGCCCTCCACGTCCGCGTCGGTGTCATCCTCGCTGCTGGTGCCGCGGGCCGGCTCCCGGGCCCACGCTGGAGGGGACGGGGCGAGGCGGGGGGGGGGGGGGGGGGGGGGGCGGGACACAGGGAGAGGGCATGTGAAGGCAGGCAGGGGGAGGCCATGAGCCCATCTCATGGGAGGTGAAAAGCACTGTCCTCCGCGTGCGCCTCAGTTCAGCCCACAGCCACTCCCACCCCCAGGCCGGTCCCTCCGGCTCCGTCCGGCCCTAAAGGTGTGGTCCCCCGACACTCTCTCTGCCCTGGGCCCTCCTGGCTGTGCACACAGCCACCCAGGGGCTCCCCCACACGCTGACGGCTGCCCCGCCCGCCCGGGGCCTCCCCGGAGCATGTCCGCCTGCCCACCTTCACCCGCTGCCCAGACAGCTCGGCACGGCAACATCCTCACGTCACACGCCTGCCTCTGCCCGGGCTCCGGAACCTCCTAACTGGCCGAGGCCCTGGCCTTGACCGTCACCCTGTCACCTCCCAGGGACGGCCTCACACCTCCTCCGCCCAGGACAGGCGACCCCAGCCTGTGGCTGAGGCTGCAGCCTTGGCCTGAAATGTTCTCCTCCTGCCTGACCTACGTGTTTTTGTTTTTTTGTGTGTTTTTAAAATACATTTTATTGATCTTTTACAGAGAGGAAGGGAGAGGGATAGAAAGTCAGAAACATCGATGAGAGAGTAACATCGATCAGCTGCCTCCTGCACACCCCCTACTGGGGATGTGCCCGCAGCCAAGTACATGCCCTTGACCGGAATCGAACCCGGGACCTTTCAGTCCGCAGGCCGACGCTCTATCCACTGAGCCAGACCGGTTTGGCCCCACCTATGCTTTGTTCCAGGCTCCACTCAGATGTCACCTCCTATGTCCCCCCCTCCCAAGCGATGCCTGCGTCTCCTTCCCCTCAGCCTGTCCGACGGAACCACCCTCCTCCTTTGACAGCAGCTCCTGGTGCACCCTCCTCGGCCTGGCCTGCCTCTGGCTCAGTCCGGTCTGCCTCTGACGCGGCCGGGAGCCACCCGCCCAGCGAAGAGCGAACTCAGGGGAGGGGCGCAGGGGCTGCGGTGAATCCAGAGGCAAGAAGAGAGGCCCAGTGGCAGAGGGAAGAGTCGACCCGACCTCCGCCGGCCACCTGCCACTGAGTGGCCCTGGCCAGGTCTCGTAACCTCGGAGCCTCGCGGCGGTGCTGGGGACGCACTGACATCACAAGGAGGCACCACGCTACGGGTCCCCCGGCCTGGGGGACGCTCGAGTGACGCGACCCCACCGCCACGCCGGGAGTGCCCGGCGGCGAGGACGCACCTGCGCTGGGCGACGAGGGCCGGCTCCGGGGGCCGCGGTCCTCTGGGTCCTGTGTGTCGGGCCCCGGGCCTGCCTCCACGGGGGTCTCCGCCACGTCTCCCGGGGCCACTGTGTCTCCGGAGCCGGGGAGCTCAAGCTCCGTGCCAGGGCCTTCGCCCTCCGGGACGCCCTGGTGGAAACAGGCGTGAGCGTCTCCCGGCTCTTCCTCGTCCCACCTCCTCCCGCCCCCCGGAGGGCCTCACCTGGGCCTCTGTGTCCTCGGGCGGCGGGGGCCCGGGCCGGGCACTTTCCCTCTCGGGGAGGGTCTCTGTAGAGGGAGGAAAGGCCCTCAACCACCCCTCCTCGCAGCCCAGCGGGCCCGCAGGCCCCAGGGAAGAGCCAGGATGGAGGGGAGAGAGTATCTTCAACTGAGGTTACCGTGGGAACTCAGGCTAACCAGCCTCCCTTTCCCTGGCCAACTGGGAACTCTAGAGGATGGAGGAGAGACGGCTGCACCCCACCCTCAGCAAGGCCCTTTTACCTCCTCCATCCAAGGTCCCGGCTAATTCTTCACCATCTGCCTTCGGGGGGCTCCAAAGGGCCGGGGGGTCTCTCTGGGGGTCTGGGTCCACCGTGGACCCGGGGCCCAGGGTCTCCACAGGCAGGCTCTGGGGAAGGGGCGAAAGCAGGGGGTGCTGCAGAGCAGGGACAACAGGACAGACCCCGGAGTGTGGGGCCTTCGCCAGCATCCCCGGGACCAGCTGCACTGGGCAGGGACCCCACCCACAGGTCACAGGAATGGAAGACATTCAGTGACGAGGGTCCGAGGGGAGGGGAGGGGAATAGAGGAAAGGGGAGGGGAGGGATGGGTAAGGGAGGGGAGGGGAGAGGAGGGTAAAGAAGGGGAGGGGAAGGGAGGGGAAGGTAAGGGAGGAGAAGGAAGGGTAAGGGAGGGGAGGGGAGGGTAGAGTAAGGGGAAGGTAAGGGACAGGAGAGGGGAAGGGAAGGTGAAGGGAGGAGAGGGGAGGAGAGGGGAGGGGCAGGGGGAGGGGAGGGGTCGGCTGGCGCTGCAGCATCACCTGGCGTGTGGCCCCTCCCTAACCTCACCTGTGCCCTGAGGAACGTTCAGAGGCTCAATGTCTGTAACACGGAGAACCCAAACACTGGACACGATGTAAACTGCCCCCACCCGGAAGCTGGCTGGACAGAGCCGGGGCCACCAGCACCTCCCTCCCTCCCCCCAAGGGTCAGGTCCCGGTTGGCCGGTGGGAGGAGGACAGCGAGAGAACCACGTGCCCCGGGTGCCAAGGGTCACGGCCATGGCCCCCCAGCTTCCCTGCAGCTGCCCCCAAACAGGCCGCCCGCCTCACATCCTCTAAGCTCTGCTGGCCTCTGCTCCCCCACACACCCCTCTCCCAGCAGTTGCGGGCGGAGCCCACCCCCACCCCACCCCAGCCTGTCTGCCCCACGGTGCTGTCAGACTCCTCTCTGCACACTCCTCAGCCGGCCCATCGCCCACGGACCCCACCCTGGCTCCCGCCAGGCACAATGCCTGGCCTTAGCGTGTGTCTCTGCCATTTTCAAACCACCTTCTTCTCACGGCCACCTCTACAAAGCAAGAGGCACAACCCCCTTTTACGAGGGGGACAGTGCGGTGAAACGCCCAGCGGTCAGCAAAGGCCAGGAGTCTGGCTGAGTGACAGCGGAGTGTCCGCCTCTCCACTGGCCAGCTTGGCCATGTGTCCTGCTCCGGCCTTTCGGAGCTCGGCTTCCTCAGCCCAGCCGACTCCCCCAGGGACTCCTCGCTCCTCTCCTCCGGGCGCTGCTAACAGACCAGGCCCCTGTGCTTCAGATCCCTTCACACACTTTCTCCAGCCCCTCCGTCCTCCTACTCCGACCTGCTGGGCCTTCATCCTCCTCAGCGGCTGGAGGGCACGGGAGTCCACTGGTCCCTGCCCCACCAGCTGCCTGAACCACAGGGTCCTAAAAACGCTCTCCCGCTGCTGCCACCCAGTCGCACGGGCTCCACCCTCTGCCCGGGCAGCGTGTCCTGACTCCTTCGGACGCAGAGCCCTTCGGTGGTTTCCCGTAAAAATGAGGCCTCAGTGCCCGAGCAAGGCCCTTCACAGGTTCTCTTCCAGGGGGTCCCGGCTCTGCCCCTAACCCCCTCCAACACTGGCCTGTGTCGCAACCTTATCCACTGGGCTCCTCGGTCTCCCCCAGAATGGCCCATGCTGGTCTCCCCACCAGCACTCTTCCCGCCTTTCACTGCTCACCACCTGACTGACTCCCCGGCCACCGGTTCCTCTCCCGGCCGCAGGAGGCGATGCGGGCGACCTTCAGGACAAAGAAGGAAGAGACCCCGAAAGCAGCCTGACCCACATCTGGCTCCCAGGCCTGCTTTTCCTACCTCTGAGCCAGCCAGGACCCAGCTACTGTCCGAATCGGGGCAGGAGGCCATCGTCGCCGAGGTCGAGGCCGGCACCTGCAGAGAAGAGGGATGGAGGGAGCAGCTGTGGCCGGGTTCTGGGGTTGAACGGCGGGGCGGCGGCTTCCAGAACCAGCCTGGGTCCAGCTCTCCCGGAGGTATTTGCCTTGCAAATCAGAACCGGAGGACAGCCGCGGAGAGCCTCGCCTCTCCCAGGCACCAACAGGATCTTGGGAAACCGACCTGACCTTGAAAGGTCAGTGAAGCAGAGGACTGGACAGACTTTGGGGAATAACCCAGCCAACCGCCCATGCTGCAGTCAGGGCAGATGAAGGCCAAAGAGGGACTGATCTGCTTGCAAAGACAAACAGCTAAGAAGAGCAAGGAAAACAGGCCAGCCCGCCCTTCACCCCGACAGACTCTCCCACAGTCATCACCTTCGCTCCCAGGGGAGAGAGAGAAAGCTCTAGAGCCTCCTTCAGCCCTAAGCCACCCACTCGCCCACCGCAGGCCAGCGTTGGGAACCCCGGCCGGTGGCTGGGTTGGTTAGAGCATCATCCGGACACACCAAGGCTGTGGCTCCATCCCCGGTCAGGGCTCATACGGAAGCAAGCAATGAATATATAATAAACGGAACAACAAACCAGGTTTCTCTCTCTTAAATTAATAAATTTAAAAAACCCTGGCTGGCCCTAACCTGTTTGGCTCGGTGGATAGAGCGTCGGTCTGCAGACTCAAGGGTCCCAGGTTCGATTCTGGTCAAGGGCATGCACCTTGGTTTCGGGCCCATATCCAGTGGGGAGTGTGTAGGAGGCAGTTGATGGATGTTTCTCTCTCCTCCATGTTTCTAACTTTCTATCCCTCTCCCTTCCTCTCTGTAAAAAATCAATAAAATATATATTTTTTTAAAAAAAGAAAGATTGATTTAAAAAAATAACTGGCTGCACACTGGAATCACCTAAGATTTTGATCTGATTCAATTGATAATAGGTTGAGCCTGTGTGTGTGTGTATATATATATATATATTCTCTTTATTGATGGCAGAGAGAGAGAAACAATTAGAAGCATCAATCGGCTGCCTCCTGCACACCCACTGCGGGATCAAGCTGGCAACCCTGGCATGCACCCTGACAGGGAATCAAAACTAGCGACCTCTCAGTGCACGGAGTGATGCTCACCCACCCGAGCCACACCGGCCAGGGCAACATGCACCTTTTTTTAAATCTCCCGGATGATTCTCACCTGCAGGCGGGGTTGAGAGTAACTGGCACAGCTTAGGTCCATCTGAATGTACCTTTAGTAAGTCCTCTGTCATCCTCACTATCCATTCTAAATTCTGTTCCCTTATTACCCCCCCCCCCCCGTTTCATCTTGGGGACCTGGAAGGGGACTGGGAAAAAGGCTTCATGGCAGCTCTCGTGTATAAAGACTTCACAGACTGCAAAAGTCAGGGCAGGAGGTCCCCAGCTTCCAGAGCCTACAGCAAAGCGGGGCAGAAAGAGAGAGGCCTATCCCGTCAGACAACGCCCCACAGGCCGGGCAGCTGGGACTGGAACTTGGCATCAAGGTGAAGGGAGAGAAAGGCTGACCGCTCCCCAGTCTTGACCTGTGACCCTTCAGAGGAGGATAAGTAACGCCTTCCTGAGGGTTAGAAGGGTGGCAAGTGGAAAAGGCCTCTGTAAGGGAACCCGGGGAAGAAAGGAAGGCTGGGGAAGATGGAGGACAGTCGGACCTTGGCGCCCAGTGCCCTAACAACCCCCCGTGGCCCTCACAAGCCACGCCCAGGACAGATGTCTTCCCCAGTGTGATGCCTCCCAGACACACGAACCACCCCACCGGGAGACCGGAGCGTGGCTGCAACCATGCCAAGTCCAAAGGACACTCCTGACCAGCCTCTGCGGGCATCCACTGAGCACTCTGAGCCCTTCTGCTCTCAGCCCTCCTCCGCTGCTCTGTCCTCACCCCCATCCCCAGTTGCTGTGTGTGACTGCTAACAGGTGGCGGCGGCAGGAAGGAAGTGGCAGCAGCTTGGGCTGAAGTCCCTGTTTATCCCTGGCTGCGTACAGCCTGCTCAGGTCCTCCAGAACCAAGCACCATGGCAACGAGAGTGATGTCAGACCCACTGTCTCATGGAAACCAGCAACTGGTATTTGGGTCAATGAGACCAACACTTCTGAGACTCAAACGGGAGACCTTTCCGGGGCCCCTTGCACTCAGGGCTCTGCGCCCTGGTATCTCTCTTGGTTGGGTTCCCCAAGATTCCAAAAGATTCCCCCGTTCTCCCAAAGCCAGCATCTCACTGCCTTATTAGGAAATTCCTTCTGCGGTCCAACTCCACCCTCCCCCTCGATGTTTTCAGATCTCTTTCTTACCATCACCCCCTTCCCCCCAGCCCCCTCCCTTTTCCTTCAGGCAGGAGTCATCAAAACCGTCCTTCAAGGATTGACAGACAATTCTGCTATTTCTAAAAAACAGCTAAAGGGGGAGCTCTCCCACTCTGTACAAAGCTGGGAAGTCTGGTCTAGCTCATTCCAACCCCTCTGGGAGTTGTTCCCCCAAACCTCTAGCAAAGGACCTCGGGCCACACGCATTTGCTGGGGGACCCAGAGCAAGTTCCTGTTTTGGTCCCCACGGTCTGCCTTCTCCCAGCCCAGCAGGGACAAGCAGCTCTGTGGTCCCCGGGGGAGCCCACCCCTGGGAGTGCCGCCCTTCCTCCCCGCTGCCCCCGTCCCGCAGCAGACGGCGGGCCCTCTCCCCGCTGGGGCAGTACCTGATCCAGCTTCCACTCCAGCCTTCAGCTGAACTTCGTGCGGCCTCGCCTGGTTCCCAGACCCAACAGGAGTCATGTGGCCCGGCTCTGGCCAATGGGAAGTCAGTTTCCCTGAGGGGGCGGAACTTTGGGCCAATGAGAGCTGGAGTTGAGAGCCGGGAGGCGGGGGGACAACAAGGGGCCTGGGTGGCCCAGAAAGCTGGGTTTACCTCCCTGGGTGGGAGGCTGGAATCCCAACAAACTGAGTTTTGGGCAACTGCCCCTCCTTTCCCAGCGCCGTTATGAGGAGGAAGATCCGAAATGGAAAGGCCAACGGTGGCATCCCCGGAGACGGCGGAGACCGGAACCAGATTGGCCCCGGGACGGACACAGGCAGCTGCAGGGCGGGGGAGGGGAGGTGCAGACCGCGGGTTGGAAATAGCCCTCCTGCCACCCTCTCCCCGGGGCTCTGCTGCTTTGAAAGGGGAGGGGTATGAAATCACTCAAAAGCATCTGCTGAGCCCGGGAGGGGCCCCTTCCCCCACCCTGGATGCCACACTCCACTCCTCACCCAAGCAACTGGGGGTGGAGGGTGGGCGCCAAACCCAGAAACGCCAGAGGCACTGGGTTCCCTGAGGCCTAGGAGCCGGAGCTCTCGTTTGGCTCCAGGCCAGCCGGAGAAAAACTCTCCTAGCGGGGACAGGGCTAGGGCGGGGCACACAGGACTCCCCGCTCAGGCAGGGCAGCTGAACCAGGGTTCGGGTTCGTTGCTCCAGGGCCAGATCTTTCTGCCATTCCCACCACCTGGGCCGCCCCTCAAGGCACACATCCCCTCCACCCGGGCACCCTTCCCAGCGGTGACCATAGCTCATCCCAACCTTTGTGCACATAAACAGCAAGGAGTCCTTGTCTGGATTTTCACATCATTTTATTAATCCAACCGTACAAAAGACCCCGCCCCGAATCACATTCCTGCCACCCCTACTTTCTTCCAAAACAGTGGAATGAGGGGCTAAGCAGATATTCCCCCAGGAGCCACTTTACAAAATGCTGGGATGGGGAGAGGCAGCACAAAAATAGCAACAGGTAAGAGGGGCAAACAGAACCACAAACACATACAAAATTGCGGGGCGGGGGATAGCTCTCTGCGGCTTTAGTGTCGGGGGAACGGAAAGGTGGGCACGGAGGCCGCTGGTCCACCTGGGCAGGCCAGTGCGTCCTGCAGTAAACCTGTCTTCGCTGCACATGCTGGGTGGGGGCAGACACAACTGGTTCCTCAGGCCTGCCTTCCCCTCCCCGCTGGGCCGTGTGTGCGTGCGCTGCCAGAAAGAGCAGCTGTGAGGGGCTCCTGATCCGGCCCCAGGCCCATGTCTGGCAGGCAGGCTTTAAAAATAAAAAAGAATAAAGCCCAGTACAAAACTATGGCTGAGAGGAATGCCAACTGCTCGAACACCAGGGCCCGGAAGATACACGAATCGCAGGGGAAAGAGAAGAAGCACCCAGGCTCCGAGCTTCATTTCAGGACCTCGGCAGTGAGGGTCCTGCCGCCTCCCCCAACCACAGGCTGCATGCGACAGGGATCCTTTTATCAGAAGAAATGAGGTATAAGGGCTCGGTGCCCCTTCAAGCTTTCCTTCAAACAAGCCACGGAGGAGGGGGAACAAGGGCACCGGAGCTGAGGACCGACGCTGAAGGTGCAACAGCGGGCAGGGCAGAGGACGGTGGTGGAACACGAGTCCGGCTTCCGGGACTGTCCAAACTCCAAATTTTCTGGTCAGGCCACATCTCCCGATTTTTGGCAAAAAAAATATGGTCATTAGGAGAAGAGCACGAGAGAGGCTGGGAAGGGACCAGTAGCTTTGGTACCAGGGAGAACTGCCCCGACAGCATCTCTCATCTGCCGTCTGGAAACCCCAAATCACCAAGAAACTGCCATGGCCAAGAACTCTCCTGTTTCTTCAAGCTATTTGGTTCTTTGAAGGGGGAAGAGTTAAGCAGGTTTTAGAGGAGGCAGGGGAGAGTAGGAAAAGAGGAAAATCCCTTTTTATTCCCTGCAGCCCTCTCCCAGAGCCCACGGAAGGGCTCCTGCAGGGACAGGAAGAGACCCAACTCCTCTGGCGAGAAACCTTGAACACCTGACTCCGAAAACTAAGGCCGCAGCCGCGGGGCTGGACAGGGCGTTAGGCACAGGTGCTGGGGGCGCCCACCACCTACAGGAGGGATACCCCTGCCTTCCGGATCTTCCTCCAGCCTTTCCTCTTGCAGCCACACCCCTCGGCCTCCAGAGACACCCACCAAGACGCCGCTCCGCGCGGCGGGGCTTTGGTTTCCCGGATCTCTGCAGATCTGAGCGGGAGTTCCCACAGCAGTGAGCGATCCAGGCTCCTGCCGTCCACCTCAGTTCCTCTTCGGCCCTCAGGAGACTCTGCATTTCTTCTCCGAGGGTCGGAAAGCCAGTGGACACAAGGACCAGGAGCCCGACACGGAGACAACCCCCCTGGAGGAGCAGGGAGGGACACGTGCGCTTCCCCGGGTCGCCGCATCGGCATCGGCATCAGCATCAGCCGTCGTTGGCAGCCACCAGCTGTCCCAGGCCCTCGCGGACGTAGACAGACTGGATCTCCTTGGTCTTGAGGCAGAGGTCACAGGCCCAGACGGCGGAGGCCTCCGTGGTCAGCAGCCCGTAGGCGCTCTCCGTCATGCCCGTGCACTCGCGGTGGAACCACTTCTGGCAGGAGGCCTCGCACAGAATGGCGTCCTGGTCATCGTTCACCTCGCTCCGGCACGCGCCGCACGGGTACACCAGGCCCGGGGGAGGCTGGGGCCCGGAGCCCCCACCTGCCTTGCCGGGCGGCGCCAGGCTGTTGGCATCTGGAGTGCCCCCGCCCCGCCCACTGCTGTTTGGGGGGAAGCTGGGCTGGCTCCCGTTAACAGCAGCAGCCGGGGAGCCTGAGTGGGGCTCCTGGGGAAAGGCGGTGGGAGCAGGTGGATTCAGGGGCTTGCCCCCATCCTCAACACCAGGGCCGGGAAAGCCAGGGTCCGGACCAGGGAAGGGACTTGTGTTGGGGGGCAGGCTGGGGAGCCCCGGACCAGGTCTCTGAAGAGGAGAGGGGCCAAAGGGCGCCCCTGGCTGGGCAAAGCGTTGGGGGAGAGGAGGGCCCAGCTCCCCTCTGGAAGGTTGTCCCATGGTGGGTGAGATCATGGGGCCAAACCCCCCCACGGGGCCTGGCATCATCTGCCCACCAGGAGGGCTAAAGTTCTGACCCAGAGGCTGGCTGAAGGGTTGGCTGGAAAAGTTCATGTTGCCTGGGGGTGGGTAGCCAGGGCCCTGGGGGGGGCATGTTGAAAGCAGGGCCCATAGGGTTGGGAGGGAAAGGGGGGTGCTGTCGACGAAGAGGCTGGGGACCCCCTCCACCTCCGGTGCCGTAGCCTGGGGGTACTTGGCCGGCCATGCCCCCTTGCACACGGAAGCCTCCAAAGGGGACAGGACTGCCAAGGAATGGAGGGGCTGCGGCCCCCACCTTAGGGGCTCCGAAGTCATCCTCAAAAGGGTTGGATGCAACCAGGTGGTCCACCATAGGAGTCGGGGGTGGCGCAAACTCCGTCAGATGTGAGTACGCAGGGCCCTAGGGGAGCAGATGAGGGAAAGAGGGTCAGAGGGTCATGGAGGGAGGCGCAGAGCTTCCGCACAACACCGGAAACACACTGCACGTTTTGGAGGCTGGTTCCAACCAGCTCAGACCTAAAGCCAAGATGGGCCTTAGGGTACAACAAAGCAGAAGGTGCAGCACACGATACTAATTGCATTTGGGGAACAGAACTAGGCTGGAATCCCAGCTCTGACACTGAATAACCTCAAAACCCTGGAGCAACTACTTAACTTTTTAAAGCCTCACATTCCTCATCTGTAAAACAGACAACTTCCCACCCCCCAAAACTGCTGGAGCACTATAGCACACTCCCTGGCGCTTAGTAGGCCTTATCTTGAGGGAACCGGGACAGGAAGAATGGGAGAAGATTCTGATGCTGACTGCCAGGATCTTTGGGCAAATCACCCCATCCTCCTCCCCTGCCACATTTGTTATGAAGTTGAAGGACCAGAAACAGCAAGAGAGAGAGAACTTTCTCTTCTTCCCGGACTTGACCAGACACAGACACTGGAGTGACCGATGCAGGGAGGGGCTGCTGGGAATGCTCCCGCCCACCTGCTACCACTCACCTGAGTGTTTGACTTCCTTCGCTTCTTTTCTGGGCTCTTCATTTGCAAACCTGGAAGAGCAGCGAAAGGCAAACACAAGTTTCCCTGAGGTTCCCCGACCTCCTTCCTCCCAGCCATGCTCAGAGGCACCCCCCAACTTCAACACACGCTTGCTTGTTTACTTAACAAGTAAATACTAACAACGACGGAATATTAAAAGTAAACTGTATTACCACTGTCAGCTGCTGCTTCCTTGACGTGTGCTACATCTATCTCTTGATAGCCTCACCTTTCCAAGCGGCTCCTGAATTCCAAACCCTAGGATCCTCAACCTACGACACCTACCCCCAACCCCTGGAGGGCTTCACTCCCCGCCCCCCATCTTCTGCAGGCCCCTCGGCCTGAGGACCCCCCGTTTCCCCACCCGCCTAGCCTTTCTCCGAGGTCCCCACGTCCTCGGATTCTCCAGCCCCCAGCCCTCTCCCGCGCTCTCACCGGCCTTGCCCTGCTTCCTCCCGGTGCTGGGCGGCGCGGGGGGCGGTGCGGGACCACCGCCTCCCTCCAGCTTGTCCGGTGGGGGCGGCGCCGAGGCGGCCATGGAGTGGGGGACCCGGGTCAGCGGCGGCGGGAGACGGACGCGCCCTCGGGTCGCACCATCGCCCGGAAAGGGTGTCGGGGGCAGCCCCGGCCCCCGCGCTGCGGCCACCCGGAGGGCAGCGAGGGGCAGGCGCCGAGCAGGAGCGCCCGCTGCGCGTTCCTCCCTGCCTCCCCGCCTCCCCGCCCGCCCGCCCGCGGCCGCAGCCACCGGAACCGGAAGTCGGCTCGGCCGCCTCCTAGGAGCCGGCTGCGGGGGCGGGGCCTGGGCTGGGTCCTCCCAGCGCCCCGCGGGGCCGCCGCACGGGCCGGCTCCCGGGCAGACAGGGGCGGGCCGCCGCCCCCCTCCCACGGCCGCCGAAGGGCGCACGCCAGGGACCCCGGCTCCCTTGCAAACTCGCGCGTGTCCCCCGGTCGGTGGTTCCAAAGGTGCCGCCCTGCGCACCCTCCCGACGCACCCCAGTGCTCGCGGGCGATCGCCAGCTCGAGCGACGGCGGGGGGGTCTCGCCGCCCCAACTCTCCGCCGCGGAGGGCCCCCAGCGACCGACAGTGACAGACCACGGTAGAAGAAATACGGACTTTAATGAAGATCCTTTCCCTTTGGTATAAGTGAGAGCAGTGAAAACATCTAAACCACGAAAAGGAGGCGAGGGTTCGGACAGTCGACCCTCCCTTAGGGACGGGGCTGGGAGGCTTCTAAGTCGCCGTGGCCTTCCCAGAGGCACTGAGAGTCGCCCAAGGTCTTCGGTAACTGCAGCTTTTAATCCCCCCCACCCCGCCGACCCCGTGAAACAGGCTCATTCCGCCACACTTCCCCGTCCGCCCGCAGCCTCTCGTCCCAGCTCACAACTGACCTCCCACTCGGGTCCCCCAGAAAAGACAGCGCTGCCGGCCCCAAAGGCCTCACAGGCTGGGATAGGAAAAGGCCGACAGCTGGAAAAGAGCTTTGAGAAGTCCAAGAGGTGACGTATAAATGCAATCAATTACCATCCTTTTGTGCTCAAGAATAAGCCATAGAAAACAAAGTAGGAAAGTAAATCTACAGCCCTAAAAATATATGCATAAAAAATAAATGCAGATCCAAACCTACAGGTGGTATTTGGGGATTGTCTACTGCTTCTGAGTCTCCGTGCCCGTTCCTGCCTCCACAAGATCCACCTGGGAGAGCTAACCGTTCGGGAGCCCAAATTCAGGCGTCACCCCGCCGCCCTGGCACAGGGAGGCGGTGTGGAGGGTACAGAAGGAAGGGCTACACTTTGGCTGTAGGATATAACATGCATGCAACGTGGAAGGGGAGGGGTGGACATGTGTATATACAATCCGCTGGGGACAAAGGCCCCAGCCAGGAGGCACTGAGCAAAGAAGGGGTCCGTCTCCCCGCTGGCCAAGGAGGGGGGCTCTGAGGCGATCTGTAAAGGTGGCATATGCCCAGGGAGAGGAAACAGCTGCCGCTCCTGCTTCTGTTCTCCCAACCTACACTGGTGGGATGCTGAGCAAGGAGAGGACAGGGTCCCCAGAAGCCAGGGTGTCGGCACCCCGATCCTTGGCCTCAGGGGCCCGAGAACTCTGCATAAAGTATCTTCAGAACGAGGAGATGGTCAAAGGCACAAAGTTTAAACACTGGGGAGCGCTGTTGAGAGGGGCTGGAGTACCCTGAGTCCAGGGGTAGACGTAGGCGTGACTTGTTCCTCGTTTCCTGGAAGGGTGACTGCCTGTCGTCAGGGGACGTTTCCCATTACAAGGCACACTGCCCAGGCCTGGAGCACCCACCCACCTTCCTAAGGAAGGGGACATCAGGTTGGCACAGGAAAGGCCCTGGGAAGGGGCCACGGTAGGTGAATACTTTGGTGAGGTTTGGGGAGAAGTAAGCTTCTACCCCAGGCTCCTGACTCAAACCCTCTCCCTGAGCTGGATGCTAAACCTAGTGTCCACGCTACCCCCAGCTCCTGCACAAGGCCGAGCTCACAGAACACTCCAACGTGAGGTGCTGACGTCAGGGAGCAGCAGACAGGTTGAAGGGAGCTTTCTGGAAAGCACCTGGAACGGATCACAATTTCCGTTCCACTGGCTGCTGTAGACACAGTTCGCTGCCCGCAGAGATGATGGGCAAGTGATTGTCCATGTGGTGACTGATGAGGTGACTGACGCTCTCAAAGCGGTGGTCCTTTGTCCGAACCTGAGAAGTGGGAAGGAAGAGAGTCCATTCAGGTGAAGAGTCCAATGAAGAACTCAGCCCCCAGGCCTGAAGGAGCTGCCATATTCAAGAAGGTAGAGGATGCCGAAACCGGTGTGGCTCAGTGGATAGAGCGTCAGCCTGCGGACTGAAAGGTCCCAGGTTTGATTCCGGTCAAGGGCATGTACCTTGATTGCGGGCACATCCCCAGTAGGAGGTGTGCAGGAGGCAGCTGATCGATGTTTCTCTCTCATCGATGTTTCTGACTTTCTATCCCTCTCCCTTCCTCTCTGTAAAAAAAATCAATAAAAATTTTTTAAAAAGAAGGTGGAGGAAAAAAAGATGGCAGGGGTGGAAGGGTTGTCCCCCCTGATCTTTGAGGCTTTTCTAGAAAAATATCTAGAGAAGGTCATGAATGGGAAGGTCGTGAACTGGGAAACGCCGAGAGGACATCAAAAATTGGGAGGGATATCTACTGCTCCCTTGACCTGGAGGAAGGCGACAAGTCTCAGGGGAGATAAACAGGGCAAGAAGGATGTGGAAAGGAAGCTGAGAATGCTGTAGGAGAGAGACCAACATTATGAGGGACGGGGGGAGACAGGATACTGGTCTGAGCCCCAAGTCGAGGAGGGAAGGAGCCCCTGGTTCCACCGGTAAGAGGAGACTTGGAGTGTCTAGCCTGCAAACACCTGACGCTGAGCACAACCTCTCCAGGATGGTCACCTCATTTGTCAAAAAAGGGGAGCTCAAGTGAGACAAGCACCTTCTAACTCTCCTGGGCAGTTCACAGATCTGAAGGGAACACAGCTCATCATACTCAAGAATGCGAGAAGGGAAGGAACCCTAAAAGCGCTGGATGGCTGGATGGGGGATGCCAGGCACTGTGAGAGCAGGGGAGGACCGTATAGAGGTGCCCAGCTGGGAAAATCTAAGAAATAATAAGCGAAGAAATAGGGCTGCACAGCAGGGCACCACCATCCATCCCCCGGCCACACTCACCACACCCTCAGGGTCCACCAGCAGCAGGTGCTTGGGCTGCCCACTCTGCAGGCCGGTGAGCACGTACTGGCCAGGCGTGGTCGTGCTTTCCCGCACCAGGAAGTCCCCGTTGAGCTGCAGCAGGGCCTCGGCCTCCCGGCGGTTCAGCTTCCCATGGAACCAGGGCTCCCCTCGGAGCTGCTCGGCCATGGCCACTGACTGGAGAGGTGGAGGCACCCGAAGGGCATCTTCAAAAGGCTCTGGGGGTGCAGAGAGAGGACTAGGAGAGGCAGCTGGCACCACACACGTCCAGGACCAGAACCTTCGGGGAGGGGAGGCCGGGAAGAGCCGAAGAGGAACCAAGTGGAAAGAGGGGGATATGGAATGAAGCACTCACTCATGTCAAAGAGGTCTCGGGGCGCACTGCCATTGACAGCAAGATTGGGGGGTCCAGCCCCGCCCCCTGCGTGCCGGGCCTTGTCCAGGTTCTGGATGTTGACATAGGAGGGGTCATCAAAGAGCTCTCTGCCTGCTGAGGAAAGGGAGGTTTTCAGTGGCCTCAGCCCTGCCTCCTGCACCCCTGCTCTCTCAGCCCCTCCCGTACCTGGGCATGGTGGCAGAGGTGGCATCTGCTTGTGGACTTCTGGGTCTCCCCCAACAGGCTGCCCCACAGGCTGAAGAACAAAAATAAAGTGAAACCCGAGGCCCTAACCAGCCACTCCCATCCCAGGCCCGGTCCACCTCTATCAGAGCCACTCACCAGCGTAGCTCCCAGGTGGCTGGGGTTCTGGGCACTGGGCAGAGTGGGTCGAGCAGGCCCCTGGGGGGGTCCTTCCCGAAGCCTCATGTCCACCACCCCCCCAAGAGGGGGCTCCTTCCCCGGGAAGTCATTATAGTATTGATGATCAGGTGGCTCTTCCTCCTCCTCATCCCACGCAGAGCCATCAAAGCCAGCCATCCTTAGAGGAAGAACAGGAAGGAGGGAGGAGGGTTGGTGGGAGGAAGGAGGGAGGGGACAGAAACAATGGCCATGTACTGGGACTTCCTTTAGGGTTAGCCCTAGGCTGAGTGTTTTAGGTGATCATTCATCCTCAGGGAACCTCTACAAGGCAGGATTTCCTCTCCCAGTTTTTAAAAACACACATTCTTTTATTGAATTCAGAGAGGGAGGGAGAGAGAGAAACATCGATGATGAGAGAGAATCATTGCTTGCCTGCCTCCTGCACGCCCCACACCAGAGATAGAGCTCACAATCGAGCACGTGACCTCCTGGCCCATAGGCTGAAGCGACCGCTGAGCCGCGCCTCATTTAAAGCTGAGGAAAATGGGGTCAGAGGGGAAAGAGGTGCTCAAGGTCTCCCAATGAAAGGTGGTGCACCTGAGAGGGAATTCAGATTTGACGTTAAAGTTCATGCCCTTGATCGTTACCCGGTCTCCTAACTGGGAGGAGAAACACCGAGCAGCAGGGGGAGACGCTCCAGAGTATTTTAATCTCCTCTGCCAAACACCTCCTGGCCAGAGGAAAGGCAAGGAACTTGGGAAGGAGCCATCCTCCCTCCCTCAAACTTTCAGAGGTTCGAGGGGGAGGAAAACAAAGAACTAAGGATGGGGAACAGGGCAAGAACGAGGGACAGGCCAGACACGAAGCCGCTGGCAATGAGAAGACCATCCAGCCAGGACGGGCTGCAGCACCAAGGCCTGGGCGACAGCTCCCCCCGGGGAAAGGAGGGAAGAGCTGGCCCTGCAGCAGGCCGGGCCTGGGGACTTTGCCGACAGCCACAGGAAAGCTGAAGAATAGCAGGAAGTGGGAAGCAGGGGCACACAGGTTATTTCCTTCCCTGAACCATTCTGAGCTCAAGTGTGGGAAGAGCAAACCTACTTTCCCAGGTCTGGTCTGGGGCCGAAAGGCTGCCCGCCCCACGTCCTCCTCACCCCTCACCTGTCATGGGGGGTGACCAGCTTCGGCGGGTTCCTGAGGTACTGTTTGAATCGTAACTCGAAGGCCTGGCCAATGGTGCTGATGACGTCCTGAGCAAGCCCTTCGGGACACTCCAGGATGTGGCAGGCTGAGGGCGCAGCAGAGACTGTCGGTGAGCTCTGAGGCGGGGTTGCTGGGAGGAGATGCAGACAAGAGCCCCCCTCCTCCGCAGCAAGAGCCCCGGGTCCTGCTCACCTACCTCAGGAGAGGCGGCCCCACCCAGCGCTCCCCACCACGCCTCACCTCTCTGATTCACCGGGTCTTTGGCAACATAGGCGACATACTCAGCTGTGTCCTGGAGTGGACAGAGTATCAGGAGATGCCAGTTAGCTAAATCTGATAGCCCCACCTCACTCCTGACCCCAGAATACCAGACCTTTTCAGATGTCACCTCCATCTAGCATGCCCATTTCTCTGGCCAGTATCTTCCCCATCCCCGTCCCTTCCTCTTCTCCCCAACTCACCGGGTCCCCGCCGGACGCAAATGAGATAGATTGCATGTGATGGTTGGCGATGATCTGAGGGTGAGGGCAGGGAGTGGAGAAGGAAGGGAATGAGGTGTCAGGCAGCCTCGGGGCTCACCTGAGCTCCCCCCGGCCCCCGCAACCTCAGAGACTCATTCTCATCCTTTTTTTTCTTACCCTGTGTCCTCCTACTCATCTCCTTCCCTCCTGTCCTGCTGCTCCCGAGCCTTCTCTCCTCCTTCCTCACCCTCACAGCCAGGTGCCCGCGAGCCCTCCCATCAGTGCTTCCGCGCCCTCTGCCCCCACCGACCTCTCTGCAGTCTGCGGCCATGAGGTTGAGGCTGCTGGTGGACACGGTGAGAGTGATTGGCATTCCAGCAAATTTCAGGTTACTCCTCCCCAGAATGGAACTGAGTGGGCGGCTACAGGGCTAAGGAAGTACCCAAGGGTCTCAGGAGATAGGGATTCCCAATCCCCAGACACCCCCACACTCCTGCCTTTTGGCTTTCTCCCCACAGGTCCCATCCTTGCCTCTGCCCCGCCCCTCCACAGCTCCCAGAAGCATCCCTAACCCCATCGACCCCCAGGTACCTTTCTCCTTCTTGAAGCCCCCTTAGCACCCGGCACAGCCTCGCACACCAGACTGATGGCCTCCCTGGGGAGAGAGAGGTGCTCAGAGCCAGCCTCGCCCTCGGCTGGGGCTGCCAGGGGCTGGGCGGGGGGAGGGGGGAGGGGGAGGGGAGGGGAGGGGAGGGCCAGGCCAGACTCCGGGGCACTCCAGGCTCTTTGTCGTGGTGGATTGAATTAAGGGCCTTTAATATTTGATGACACTGGGAGGCCGTTTCCTGCCTGATTGGGTTAGGGCCTCCACAGACTGGCCCCACCCCCTTCCAGCTACCAACCGTCCCATTCCCTTCCCAAAGGCAGCAGCAACCTTCCATCTACCCCCGGTTTCTACTCAAGCTCCAGCTGCCAGCTGCCTCTGCCACCTCCTCCCACGGCTCCCAAGGCTGGATGAGTAAGAAGGATCCAGGCCAGAGTTGCCTCTTTTCATTCAGACTTAGGCTCATTCCCCTAACTTTCTCTCAATCCCCTTTACCACCCAAAGATAAACCATCACTAACCCCATCTGCAAGGGACCCACTCCCCACCTCCCCTCACTGGACCCAGGAGTCCCACACTCTGCCCCGCTCCCCACTAACCTGGTGACCTGAGTCCGGGTGTTGAAGTCCAGGGCACGCATGGACTGCAGGACCTCCACGCAGCCCATGTACTGAGGAGAGGAAGGGGGGGGGGGGATTAGCCGTCAGCCACCGCCCCCACCCCTTCCCAAAGGGTTCTGGGATTTTTCTCCCCATGGTCCCTAAGGGACGTAAAGATGTGAAGTCCTGCCACAGCCACACCATGCAAGACAACAGGGAGCGAGCAGAGAAGCCAGGGCAAGCCAGGAGCCCTCACAGCTGGGGAAAGAACTGGGAGTGACAGGCACTGGGTGGGATGGAGTGACATTTCTAGAAAGGGGGAGGAGACTGAGGGAACAATCAAGAGTCACTCATTCCAACACTTACTCAGGGCCTCCCATGGGCTGGGCATTATGCTAGGCATGGCAGGGTGGGGGTGGGGTGGGGGAGTCACAAGAAGGAAGGGGGGCCCAGGCCGAGCTGGAAGGGGCTGCAGAATCGGAGAAAGAGCAAGACAGGTTTAGGGAAAAGAACACTGAAGCCCAGGGAGCTGCTGGGGAAGAGCAGGGAGAGAGATTCCAGCAAAGCTAGAGTGGGCAGAGGCCCGGGGGAGGGGGACGGTCACTCACCCGAACCAGGTAGGAAACCCCGGGTCCCATGACCTTGTCGTTGGGGTGCAGCCAGCCCCGCGTGGGCTTATTGACAAAGCTCCCGTGGCGGGTCCACTCCTCGCCCCCCAGCTGGCCCCCTTCCACCCGAGTCCTGCGCCCGCCGCCGCCACTCAGCTTGTTCATGTCCTGGAGGAGGGGCAGGGGGCCTGAGTCCGGCACAGCTGCCCCCACGACCCCCTCCCCGTCCTCGGCCACCCTGCCTGGCTCCCCCTTTGGCCCTGGGCGGCCCCCGGCCGGGTTGGCCAGCTTCAGGTTGCTCATCCGGGGGAAGAAGGAGCACAGGGTGGTGGGACTGTCCTCCCCGGACAGGGCTGGCAGGATGGGCCCCAGGGAAGAGGCCGATGGGGACGGCAGCTCCTCCGGCGGGCTGGACCCCGAGGCCCCCTCCTCCAGCGATGACAGAGACTCATTCCGTAGTGGGTTGTACTTGGGCTTGGGGGGCAGGAGATCCATGGCTGGACTGAGAGGGAGGCTGCAGCCCAGCCTGGCCCCCCTGCCAGTCAGGGCAAGGGGGCCAGGCAAGGGGCATCCCCAGGCCCTTAGCCTAATTGGCCCTTTATAGCCCAGGGATCTCAAGGGTCCTGGGAAGGAAGAGGGACAGTGGCTCCAATTCCTCTGGCTCCCCCAGTTCAGACACAAACAGTTTCCAGCCCCATCCCCGCCCAGCGTGGAGCCTCTTCTCCGGCTGAGAGGAGAGCAGGCTGGACCTGGAGCTGCCTGGCTCCTCCCCCAGGGCGGGGAGCCGAGGGGGAGACCAATCCCGAAGACAGTGCTGACTCACAGGCTGGGAGGGGCTGACCCCCCCCCCCCCCCCCGCCCCGATCTAGAACTGTGCAGAGGCAGAGCTATCCTTGCCCACCCCCACCGGCACCCCCACCGGCATCCCCATACGAACCAGGAGTATCTGGGGAAGAGTAAAGTGGGGGTGGGAGGGAGGAGGAAAGGAGGGGAGGGAGTGAAGAGAAAGTGGGGGTGGGAAGGAAGAGGAAAGTGGGGGTGGGAGTGAAGAGAAAGTGGGGGTGGGAGGGAGGAGGAAAGCAGGGGAGGGAGTGAAGAGAAAGTGGGGGTGGGAAGGAAGAGGAAAGTGGGGGTGGGAGGGAAAAGAAAGTGGGGGTGGGAGGGAAGGGTGAGCAGGAAAGCAGGGGAAGAAGAGGAGGTGTGGCTCAATCCAAACCGGACAAGGGCCGGCCAGAGGGAGCAGGAAGCTGAGGGGGGATAGGGGGGGAATGAGGGAGGAAACAGAGGCAGCTGGAGTGGAAAAGGGAGGAGATCCCAGAGCTCAGCATTTCCCTTCCTGTTAGATTGAACACAAACCCCCACCCCTACCCCCATCACACAGTGGGGCGGAAACCCCAGGGCGCCTGGGCCATTAGCACCCTCTGCTGCGACAGCTGTGACCAGGAGCTGGGAAAAGGGAAAGGAGCCCTAGCTTTGTTGGTGGGAGCATCCTCCAGGACACCAAAGGGTTGCAGGTTTGATTCCCAGTCAGGGCACATACCCAGGCCAGGCACAAACAGGAGACAACCGATCGGTTTCTCTCTCTCCCTTCCTTCTTCTAAAATCAATAAAACTCTGATGAAATGGGGAAAGGACCCGGAGGGTAGCTCAGCTGGTTAGAGCATCGTCCCAATACACCAAGGTTTCGGTCAGGGCACACCCGAGAAGCAACCGATGAACGCATCAATAGTAGAACAAAAAAAACAACAACACAATGTTTTTCTCTCTCTTTTTCCGCCCTCCCTCCCTTTCTCTCTCTAAATCAGTATTTTTTTTTAAATGGGGAAAGGAAGAAGTGGTCCCAGCGGATAACGAAAAGGGCCAAGAGGAAGGCACAGCTGGTGAGGTAAGGGGAGAGGAGCTGGAGCCGAGGGCAGGCTGGTGGCATCTATGCCAAGGAACAGGAGCCCAGAGACAAGCACCGCTCTGCCCCCTCTCCCACAGGGCTAGTTAGCAAAGCCAGCTGTCAAGGGTAGAGGGGGGGCAGGGCACTGATTCCAAGGCCAGCTCTCCCTGCCTTTGCAGTGACGACTGGTGAGGGAGCCCACGTGTCCACCAGGGGCCTTAGCTCCTCTCAGCCCAAGGGCAAAGTCTGGCTGGAGGAGGCGGGAGCCTGAAGCAGAGATCAAGAGGGGACAGAGGAGGCAGAAGACAAATCTATGCTGTGTACAGGAGTGCCAAGCGATGATAGGCCGAGGCTGCACACAGGGAAACCATCCCAAACCCACTCTTTCCACTCACAGCTTCCTGCCTCAGCTCTGCTTGAAAGGGCCCTAGAGGACCCTGGAAAGTGACCAAAAAGGAAGTAGCAAAATACATACACCCCCTAAGCTCACCTCGAATTGCCCATCCTTAAATTACTTCACAAGATAAAAAGCCCTGACTGGTTTGGCTCAGTGGATAGAGCATCGGCTTTTGGACTGAAAGGTCCTGGCTTCGATTCTGGTCAAGGACATGTACCTTGGTTGTGGGCACATCCCCATTAGGAGGTGTGCAGGGGGCAGCTTGTCAATGTTTCTCTCCCACTGATGTTTCTAATTCTCCATCCCTCTCCCTTCCTCTCTGCAAAAAATCAATAAATATTGAGGGGAGGGGAAGAAGATAAAAATATGCAAATAACCACATGATGTGCTGAGCTCCTTCACCGCCCCTGGTCCTCATCAGAGGAGAGCTGTCATTTCATCCACCCCTCCCGAGAAGGCATTCTCTCCGCCTGCTTCCCGAGGCTCTGCACTCAGGCACGGAGAGCGTGAGGAAAGGGTCCTGCCAGAACCTCACACACGCAAACACACGCCAGGGCACCCTCATCTTTAGAGAGGGGCGTCCTGGAGGAACCTGCAGCATCCATAGGCAGCGAACCACCGACAGGTGTGAGCATTTGGGAAAAAAGAAAGAGGCCGTAGGGCTGGTTCTGCATAGAAAGAAAGGAGATTGTCTACCGGTGACTGGGTGTGGGGAGAGGCTGCAGGCGCCTTCTCAGACCAGCAGGGAGGAGGAGGCAAGAGCGGGAAGCAGCAGGAAATGTGGAAAGCCTCAGGAATGTTTCCAGAAAGGAAGGCTGGGCAAGCGGGACCAGAAGGAATGCCCAGACAAGAGCTCTGGTTAGGGGGAGGGTAAGAGCCAGGGAAGTAGTGGAGGCTGAGCAGAACCCTTAAAAAATAAAAAATAAATCCAACAGCAAAAAGGTCACTGCCCCCTACACCCACCCAAGACACGGTTTTCTGATGGTAGAAAACTTCCGCTCCTGCCACAGTCAAATAAATGGCCTACCGAGCTCCCCTGGCCCAGGTATGCGATACAACGGCTGGTTCTGGGATGAGTGGGTGCTGGGAGGGAAACTCAGGGAGTGGGGCCAGAAGTCTATGAGCAAGTCTCTCTCCCACCCTCGTGCCAAACCCCAAGTCCAGCCCCCTTCGGGGAGCCACCCTTGGAAGGGGGTAAAGGGAAGGAAAAGGGTTGTCTCTCATCGCACTCCTCAGACCCAGAGATGGAAACTTTTGACTTCCCACTTGGGGGAGCATGCAGGAAAACTGAGCCCAAAGCCCCAAAGAGAAAAAGAACAGGGAAATATGAGCAGATGGAGTTTCTGGGGTGGAAGACAAAGCTTCTGAGGTGAAGACCTGGGTTCCACAAGGATAAATCTCCTGAGGGATAGTAGTCCTACGACCCGTGTTTTGGAGACTTCTAGGAGGCCAGGCTTCTGGGCAATCCGACGTGGATTAAGGAAGGGGCGGGACATCTGGAAGGGCCGAGCCACTAGAAAGGCGTGGTTTCGCGAATTGGAATACTGTCGTATTTGGGCAGGGTTTTGCCCTTTGGGGAAATAAGACTTTTTGGAGGCAGCAGTTAGCTAGCAGAATCATCGCGCTGAGACGGAGTTTTGGGGAACTGGAAGGACTAACGTGCAGTTTCGTGCAGGAAGGCTTGAAAGCATGTCTAGGGGTTGGGACTTCCAAGGAAGCTGGGCGACAGGGTGGGGTCAGGGACAGTAAGTAGAAAACAAGTCAGGGTTCAGGGATACAAAGCCCCCTGAAGCTGGGAGGTGGGACTTCCGGGGAGGGGGTCCTAGGGGGCGGGGCTTATAAATGAATACCGGAAGTAGGGTCCCGAGAGAGGGGTTCCGGGGTGGAAGAGTGGGTCACCTAAGGAGAAAAAAAAGTCCCAACTCACCAGGGCCTCATGGAGTCTCCGCACCGCACCGCGGGATGATTTGGTTCTGGGTCACGCCAGTGCCTCCTTAGGTCGCTGCTCCAACTTTCTCCCCGGGAAGGCCTCCCTGGAGAAACTTTATTGCACTCACTTCCGGCTTCGCTAACCCCTGACCCTCTACCCCACCGTCCCTCCTTCACCCGTCCCACTTTCCCGAATCAGCCAATGGCAGTGCGGGAACGCGCACAGAGCAGTTCTAGCCAATAAGTGGCCTGTGTTTTACCTAAGCTCGTCCTTGAGAAACGTAACAATTGCGCTCCAATAAGGACTCGACGAGAAGCAAATATAAGCCAATAGGAGGCTTCGAGCTGGCGTTGTCCCGCCTTAGGTCGAAGGGACCAATAGGAAGTGCAGGCGGCGTGTTTGAAAGTGAGGCCAAAGTGGGTGGGAGCGCGTGCTGCTGGGAGTTGTTTGGAGGTTGGCGGCGCGGGGCTGACGATCTCAGGCAGAGCGATCATGTCGCACAAACAGATTTACTATTCGGACAAATACGACGACGAGGAGTTCGAGTACCGGTTAGTGCCGGCGTGGGGGCCATAACGAGGGGGTGAGCTTTGACAAGTGAGGGCACGAGGAGTTAGTAACTAGGACTGGAAAGACAGAATGGGCGCGTGCGCAGCAGGTTAACGGGACGGGGTGGGGGCGTAAAGCGCATGCGCGAAGGTAGCGACGCGTGTAAAAGTAACTACAGGATTCGGGGTAAGTCCTGGGGGGGGTGTAGGTGGGTGTGGTTAGAGTATTAGCCTGCAGCCCCCCTTCACTCCTTGGGGTTCCTGGGTCATTCTAAACTTCATTGAGCACGTTGAACTTGCCTTCTTAAGACAGCTAGTATCACGGCAACACCGTAAAACACGAACCTACTGGGAAAAGGTGGCAAAGGCGGAGCTCGAATTTTCCTCGGGTCTTCAATACGGAGCGAGTGTCCCTCATTAATTCCTGAAAAGGGGGCATGGTTGCCCGGCTTGTATTAGGAGGGGGGCTTCGAGGGATTGGAATGGAATAAAACTGGCCAGGAACATGGAGAAAAAGACTTAACGGGGACTCACTCGATACCCTTCAAATGTTTGAAGGGGATTCGTTTAGGAAACAATAATGGAGTGTTTATAGATTCTACTAAAGCATGGTGTCTGCTTTCAAGGAACCTAAAATAATCTGTGGAGATACTGACAGACTTCAGAAAGAAGGTGATAATTGGTATGATATAGACACGTGCAGATTGTGATGGGAGCACATACGTCTTGCCAAGGATGGTGAAGAGAGGAATTTCTCCAGTCTGCATTGGATCAATCCTAAACTCACAGTCCTAGAGTAGAAAATCGGAAGGGGTTCTACAGATGTTGGCCTTCCACTAATTGTATTAAGTGTGATTCTTAAAACAACGTACTGCTTTGTGCCTTGTCTTCTCAATCGAAGACCACGAAATGGAAACTTGCTTGTGCTTCTTCTCCAGTCTAGCATGGGCTCTGTACCCTCTGGCTGGAGAGCTCCGCCTGTGCTGACAAATACATTAACCTCTTTATCCCAGGTCCGCGGGAAAGGACCCCTGGCCATGCTTGGACCCAATTTACTTCCTTCTCCTCAGCTGTTTTCTTCTACATCTGAACGGAGCTAACTAAAACGATGTGCTGGTAGCACATGGCAGGGCCAGGCGGAAGAAGGCACTAGTTTTCACCTTTGAAGATGGAAGTCTTGGCAGTGGTATTTAGGTTTAAGAAAAGCGTTTGTGTTTTTTTTTTTGGGGGGGGGGGGTTGGGGTTTGTTTTTTGTCTAATTAGTTATTAAAGCTAGTCTTTGTGCCAGGGGCTTGTTAGACTGTTAGCTATTTTCAGACATTCAGACAAGAACAGATTCTTTAGAAAAAAGTCTGTTACCAGTACACTTTCATTTAGCATGATAAAGTCTATCTGGCTTCGCCCAATTCAAATGAGAGTAATGATTTCTTGGCCGTGAAAAGAGACTTAACCTTGGTTAGGAAAGCAGGAAGTTTCCCAAAAGAAGTCTCATAGCACATCCCTTCAGAGTTAGGAAAATGAAATGAATAGATTTTAAAGGCTAAGGCACTGACATTATTTCATCCTTTGTGCTGGCTCCTGCACGTAGCGCTACATACCAGGCCTTTCTTCTTAACAAAAACCACTTCTCTCCCATACCAATCCTGTTCAAAACCACCTTTGATTGTTATTAATACCTTGTGTACTGTGTATTGTTTTAGGATCATCAACTAGAAGAATAAGCTCCAGGAAAGGCAGAGGCAATATATCAACAGTGCCTGAAATTTAGGTGCTCGGTCACTTGAGTTACTTTGTGCTTTGAAATATACCTTCGTGAGGATTTACATAAGTTGGCCTTTATTTCTAGCTGCCTGTATCCCACAGTAAGATGAACTCCCCGCCATCAGAAACTGGTTTCTCTTCTCTCTTGTTTCTTGGCTTTGTATGCAGGCACTTGCCTAAGAGACGCACCCAGTACTGACAGATTCCCTGCCTTCCCATGTTTCTGTTGCAGGCATGTCATGTTGCCCAAGGACATAGCCAAGCTGGTCCCTAAAACCCATTTGATGTCTGAATCTGAATGGAGGAATCTTGGTGTTCAGCAGAGTCAGGGATGGGTCCATTATATGGTCCATGAACCAGGTCAGTGCAATGGCTGAAAAAACATGTAGGGCTGTTTCACTGAGGAAATGACCGTCACAAAACCCCAAGAAATAAGGGGAAGGCAGGGTGGTTCACCGGTTTCTTACTCCACCCATCAGCTAGAAAAATTGAGTGACCAAAAATAAGAGTGAACTATATAGGAAGTTCAGAGACAAGCCGTTCCTGAAAAACCTTTAGTAACTAATTCACTCAGAGGGTACTCTCTTTTTAAAGCCACATACACTCTGAGAGAGATTATGGTCCCTACTTCATTGTCCATCGGAAAGAATTCTTGGATATGTTCCAAATAAGCCAAGGAAAGTATATTTCCTGATCAAACACCAAGCTGTCAAGCAAAACTAATAAAGGACACCTTGGGGCTTCACAACATTGCAAAAAAAAAAGCTGATACTAACAACTGTATACTTGGCAGACAGGCCAGGCTTACTGTCTGCTTCTAAAGCCATGTGCTTAAAGCTTCATTTATCAAGGTCCGAGTGGGTGATAGCTGGGAAATGGGAGTGGGCTACCCTATAGAGTGTGCATAGACTGGTGTTAGTCTGTCTCTTAGATGTCACTCACTCTTTCAGAACCTCACATCTTGCTGTTCCGGAGGCCGCTGCCCAAGAAGCCAAAGTAATGAAGCTGGCGAGCCACTTTCCAGCCTCTAGCTTTACTCACCTGTCCTCACTTGCTAACAGCTTTCTGATAACATTACGTTGCCTTGTTGTTTCTCACTTTGCTATTTAAAGGATGTTTAAAATACACTGTTTGCAATGTGCTGGTGGCTGCTTTGCTACTCTAGCGGAGCCAACAGCAGCACAGCCAGCCAGAGGAGTGCTCTGAGGGCTGCAGCCCCAGCTGAGTGTGACCCCTGAAACCATGTTGAGTTCTGTATCCAGCAGAACATATGTGGCAGATGGAGGACGCCTCTGAGAATGAGCCCCTGGCTGTAACGGGGACTGTGTGAATTTGCTGTTTTGTTTTGTTTTCCTGCCAGGTGTATGTATGGGGATTTATGTTTCAATGTATTGGAAACTTTCCATTTTATTCAAGAACTCTATTTCATGTTAAAAACCTTGATTAAAGAGGAATTTTTTTTAATAATCTAATTCTCTACTTGTCAACGTTTTTCCCCCCTCTCAGGGTGAGCATCACATTCGATATTTAGTTCTAATTACATATACGTCTTTCAGTTAGATAATGCAGCTCAGCTTTGCTGATAATGAGGTTTATTTCAACAGTCAGGTAACTGGTTTTTAATCTAATCTTAAAAGCAGACATGCTGTCAGACATGCACTGAAATATATTTTAATCTAATTACTGGCCAAAGGTAGGGATAACATCATCTCATCAAAACAAGTGAACTGAGCCCTAGCTGGTTTAGTTCAGTGGATGCAGTGTCAGCCTATGGACTGGAGGGTCCCAGGTTCGATTCCAGTCAAGGGCGTGTGCCTGGGTTGCAGGCTTGATCCCCATTGGGGGACATGCAGGAGGCAGCCAATCAGTGATTCTCATCACTGATCTTTCAATCTCCCTCTCCCTTCCTCTCTGAAATCAATAAAGATATATATATTTTTTTTAATGAACTGTTTCCCACAGTCAGGGATGCTGCCTTTAATCTAGTCCCAGTATTTGAAGGGCACCCAAGGGCAAGGGGGGAGGCCATCAGCCAGAGGCTGGGAGTGCAGTGAGCTCCGTTCCTGCCTAGCCTAAGGCTCCCGCACACCTCTGGCCTCTTCACTGCACATGGGTTGGGAGTTTTCAGTAGTTCTCTCTTGAGCTGAGCATTGGGATCCCCTGGATAGCTTTAAAAGTACTGATTTGTAAATCATTCCTAAAGGTGTTGACTTAATTGGCCTGGATGTGGGGATTTCAAGCATTCCTATGCAGGTAGTTACAGCACTAACTTGAGGAAAAAGGAAACTAGCTGTTCGAGAAAACATTACATTAAATCATACTTTAAAAAATAACAGTACTAAGTAAGGGAGATCAATCTACCACCTTTCCCTGTCTTCCATCAGTTTGTTCCAAGAGCAGTACAAGTGTAGTCCCTGGACTGGAAGCATCAACATCATGTGGGAACTCATTAGAAATGTACATTCTTGGGCTCCACCCTAGATTTAACTGAATCAGATACAAGGGTGGTTGGACCCAGCGACATTTAAACAAGCTTTCCAGGTGATTCTGCTGCATGTTTAGCTTGAGAAGCCACTGATAAAAGGATTGGACCAGAGCTGATGTTTGTTGTTGGTTTTTTTGTTTTTTTTTTGGGGGGGGGGTATCTCCAAAATATCACCTTTATTAATCAAGATAAAAGCACATGGTTTATGTCATTAGGCAAGTAGGGCTTTATTTTTTTAGAGCTTAAGAGAGAATGGTCTAGAAGCTTTGTTCTACGACTCACTTTATTTTGTGTGGCATCCCTTCACCTTTCTGAGCCTGTGTTGCCCATCTGTAAACAGACATCCTATCTATCTAAAAGGGCCATATGAGGCCGGCCAGGTGTGGTTCAGCAGTCTTCCAAATGAATGGATTCCAAACCTTATACAAAAAAAAAGTCCCCAGACCAGTAGTATTCTCATGACTGAGAACTTGTTAAATACAGATCTCAGTCCCCACTCCAGATCACCAAACAGTAAGAACATTGGGGTTTGATGAACACTTTTAGACGATAGGCAAATGAATGAGAATAAGGAGGGTAGTACAAAGTGGGCACGTGGCACCCCCTAGTCGCTGCCATCACTTGTACTTGCAAGAGCAATAACAAGTGATGTTTAAACTAAGCACCATCTGGAGCAAGGTGGGGCAATGATGCTTAAATAATTAGCTTTACTGTTTATATCGGAGACAAATGAAAGCTCTATACACTAAAAGCGCACCTCCAAGATCTTCCTACCTCCCAGGCAATGCTGACAATTGTTCTTGAGGTCCCTCCATCTGCTATAATGTAACATCCCTTCAAAACAAAAATCCCTTCAGCTCCTGACGCCTTAGCCAATAACAGGATTAAGGCTAATGAAAACGGCCGTGCACACGAGAATCTGAATACAAAAAAAAAAAAAAAGGTTAAAGTCGAGCTTCCCTTTATTTCTAACAACAGAAAGCAGCTCAAAATCCTTAAGAGTATCTCCAACCACCGCTCCTTTCTCGCCCTCCCGCCCGGCCCCTCCTCACAACACCACCACCACCCCCTGAGCCCGGCCTCCACATTTCCGGGCAAAGGGTGACCACGTGGTTGTCGCTAATAACAACCCAGCACTGCTCCCGCCCACTGGCTAAGGCACGCGAGTGACAGTCGACTTCACCAATGAACACGTGACGGTAGTCTGAGCGACAGCCAAAAAGACCAATTAAAATGAGTTAAGTGTGGCTCTGAGGTGGGACTGTGAGTACGGAAGCTGTCCTGGGACAAGAGGAACAGAGAGAGGGAAAGACCTGGTGAAGGGGCTGAAGCAGGTGAGAACCTGAGAGAATTCAGCTGTCAGAAGAGTTGGGGGAAGATATGGGATTCGGGCTAGAAAGGGTGCGGAAGCCTGCAGAAGACGGCTGAGTTCTGGTCTGGGTGGAGGAAGGGAACGTATTTAAAGGGCCCAAGTCCCAAGAGCAGGTAGACATTTAAAGGGACAAGTGCCCCAAAGAGAAGAGACATTTAAAGGTATAGTTCCCGGAGATAGAGCAGACTCGAGGAACCGAGCTCGGCAGACACACGACCTTTAAAGTGGTAGCTGGAGCAGGACATTTTAAGACTAGAGGCAAGCTTAGCAAACATTTAAAAGAGGCATGGGCTGGATTTTGAGAACACGCTTACTAAAGAGGCAGGAATAGAGGAGTCAGTTGTCAAGGGCCTGGTGAGGAAGACCATGCCCTCCTGCTCTCCCCCATTTTCCTTTCTGGCTCCTCCAGGTTGCCTCGACCCCGGACCCCCTGTTCCCAGGCTATGGCCCCCAGTGCCCTTTAGATCTGGCGGGACTCCTGTGCTTGCACCCCCCATTTGGGGGTCTGGGTGGCTACTGGAGGGCCTTGCAGAGGGGCAGAGAAGGCAGGACCATGGCATCTAGGCCCTCTGCACCTCCCCCAGGGCGCAGCGTGACGGCGGGCATCATCATTGTTGGAGATGAGATCCTCAAGGTGTGTCTGGGACAGCAGAGGGGGGAGGGCAGGGCGTTCTCCTGTCCTTAAGAGTCTGGTCCACATTGTGTTGAAGGAGGGTGAACCAGGGTGGGGGTTCCCTTGCTGCCCTAGGATTCTGGAGTGATCCAGAGTGGTGGAGGAAAAGTGACCCTTATTCTTTCAATTAATTATTTCGTTTAAAAGCTTACAGCAAAGTTTCTACAGTTTGCCTAGCAGTATTGTATGGGGATGAGGAGCTTTACAGAAATGACAAGGAGTCAGCATGCAAAGGAGGTATAGGTGCATGTATTATTTAAAAGTTAAATCCAACCTAATTGAGGAATGAGTCAAGGCACGCAGCAGAGTGGATGGGAAAGAAGGAAAGTACTAGAAGAGAGAAATGTCTTCTGAATAATCAGGGAAGTCCTGGTAGACATCAGGTTTGTAATAGTAATTGTGATCCCTATTTTTTGAATGCTTATTAGGACCTGCAGTAAGCTTATTACATCATATATGTGATTTTACTAATCCTCACAACAACCCTATGACATTGATACTTTTATATAAGTCATTTTTAACGTATTGTTATTGATTTCAGAGAGGAAGGAAGAGGGAGAGAGAGATAGAAACATCGATGATGAGAGAGAACCTTGATCGGCTGCCTCCTGCAAGCCCCCTACTGGGGATCAAGCCCACAACCTGGGCATGTGCCCTTGGTTTCAGGGGTCACACTCAACTGAGGCTGCAGTCCTCAGAGCACTCCTCTCCTGGCCCTTGTTCACGCCCATCAACCCGCTGCTGGTAATGTGGAAGAGGATGGACTGCTTTCAGCCCATGTCCCCTGTCAGTCACTGCACCTTCCAGTTCCCAGGCCAACGCTCTATCCACTGAGCCAAACTGGCTAGGGCTAAGTCTTTACATCAGAGAGGAAGGGAGAGAGAAGTAGAAACATCAATGATGAGGGAGAATCACTGACCAACTGCCTTCTGCTATCACCTCCCACTGGGGACTGAATCCGCAACCCAGGCATGTGCCCTTGACTGGAATCAAACCCAGGACCCCTGAGTCCACAGGCCAATGCTCTATCCACTGAGCCAAACAGGCCAGGGCTATAAGTCAACTAACGTATTTTGAGACTAAGGCTCAGAGAGGTTGAGAAACTTGCCCAAAATAACACAGCTAAGAAGTGCTAAATGGACTTGATTCTCACTCCAGAGCGACCACTAACTTCTGTAGAACAATAGTGGAGATGGGCTGAGCAAGAAGATTGTATACATACCATAGACAGCCTCAAATATTCTGCAGAAGAATTTGAACTTTATTCTGTATGTGGTTGGAAACAACAAACGGCTTTTGAGTCCAAGAGTGACGCAATCACAGTGACACATTAGGAAGGGTGTTCAGGAGCAGCCGGCATGCAGAGCACTGGCTGGCGCTGGGAGCCCGGCCAGGAGGCTGTTGCAACTATTCAGGTGAAAGGTGCCAAAGACCTGCTTGGTGGCAGTTGGGACAGAGAGAAGAGAGCAGATGGGGACATATTTCAGAAGCGGAGCTGACAGCATAAAGGGCCTGACTGGCTGTGGACAGTGTCTGGGGATGCTATTAACAGCCGGGGTTAGGGCGAAGATGCCCAATAAGCATTTGACGCCAGGGGCCTGAGACTGTCCGTGTTGGTGAGGAAGTAGAGAAGTTGTCACAACGGGATTGATAATTGAATTCATAAACATAGATGAGGTCAAGGTCACAGTGCAGAGAAGGAGGCCCAAGATACAGCACATCATCCCCGACTCCATTCACATGATCTTCTCGCCCTGGTGCTCAGCCCAGAATCCTTGGCAGCCTGAGGTGGTATCCCCCAGAGAGCGGAGTGCCCCATCCTCAGGCAGATAGATGCCCCCTTTGCCCTTCATCCCTCAGCACCGACGCTCATCTTCCCCATCTCCCACCTCCCAGGGACACACTCAGGACACCAACACCTACTTCCTGTGCCGGACCCTGCGCTCCCTGGGGGTCCAGGTGTGCCGAGTCTCTGTTGTGCCCGATGAGGTGGCCACCATCGCTGCTGAGATCACCTCTTTCTCCAGCCGCTTCACCCACGTCCTCACGGCAGGGGGCATCGGTCCCACGCACGACGATGTGACCTTTGAGGCAGCAGCACAGGCCTTTGGGGAAGAGCTCAAGCCACACCCTGAGCTGCAGGAAGCCATCAGAGCCCTAGGAAAGCAGGGCTGGGAGAAGCTGACCCTGGTGCCCTCCTCCGCCCGCCTGCATTACGGCAGGGATCCTCACACCGGCCGCCCCTTCAGATTCCCACTGGTGTCGGTCCGCAACGTCTACCTCTTCCCGGGCATCCCGGAGCTGCTGCGGCGGGCGCTGGAGGGCCTGAAGGGGCTGTTTCGGAACACAGCCGTCCAGTTCCACTTGCGGGAGCTGTACGTGGCCGCCGACGAGGCCTCCATCGCCCCCATCCTGGCTGAGGCCCAGGCCCGCTTTGGACGCAGGCTTGGCCTGGGTTCCTACCCTGACTGGGGCAGCAACTACTATCAGGTGAAGGTGACACTGGACTCACAGGAAGAAGGGCCCCTGGAGGAATGCCTGGCCTACCTGACCGCACGTCTGCCTCAGGGATCCCTGGTCCCCTACGTACCCAACGCCATGGAGCAGGCCAGCGAGGCTGTTTACAAACTCGCCAAGTCAGGTAGGGGCCTCCAGGGGGGTGGAGGGTGTGTGCCAGAGGTACCAAACCACAGGTGCCACCCTAGGTCTCAGGAATGCGGGGGCTTTTGGAGGCTCCCCAAAATCCAGGAGAAGGTAGACGATGACGACGGCTCATTCATTCTTCCAATAAGTATTGAGTGAGTACCCACTTTCACCAGCACTGTGCTGGGTGTTGGGGAGACAGCACAGTAGGACAGATGTACACCCACTCCATGGACAAGCAGTTTCACAGGAAAGGTAACCTTTAGACAGATAATTATGCATGAGACGTCAGTGGGGGGCGGGGGGCCGCACAGCAAGGAGATCAGCCTCGATCTGGGGTCGGAGAAGGCTTCTCTGGGCAAGCGAAGTGTAAGCTGCATGATAAGGAGCATTTGGCCAGACCAGGAGTGGGCACAGCACCCCGTATGAGAGAGGTCCAGGGGAAGCAGCAGGAGGTTTAGGAGAGGGGAAGGAAACCAGGATCCTGGACGGGGACACTCTGAGAGGCGGTGCGGCTGAGTGGCAGGCAGGGAGCACTCTGCCGGCCTCGTAGGCAGCATGAAGGAACCTGGACTTCCTCCTAGAAACACTGGGAAAATATTGAAGGGTTTAAAGCCAAGGGCATCATGGTTGCAACTACCCTTTGACAGCATGTGTCCCATGGGATTGATGTTGGCCTCTTCCCTGCCTGTCTGGCAGGGTCTTCTCTAGGGAAAAAGGTGGCAGGTGCCCTGCAGACCATCGAGACTGCCCTGGCTCGGTACAGCCCCACCCAGCTCTGCGTGGGCTTCAACGGGGGCAAGGACTGCACTGCCCTCCTGCACCTCGTCCACGCAGCTGTGCAGAGGTGAGCCTGTCCCCTGGAGACGAAGCCCCGAGATCCCAGGATACCTGATGTGCCCCATTTCCTAGTTCCCCATCTTAGGAAGCAGAAGGGAGAAGTGGTGTCTGGGTGGGAGTTAGTCATAGCAACCTCTCAGTTCCATGCCACCTTATTTATTAAGCATCTGCCCTCTGCCGGGCTCTGGGTGTGGAAGGGCCTGGTACTATTGAGGAGGTGAGAGTTACCCACCTGAAACGGGGGCGAGTGCCCCAGGTTTAAGAGGTGAGAGATCAGAGAGGGCTTCCTGGAGGAAGTAGGCTCTGATGGATGGGAAGACAAGGAAAGGGTGTGCATCCCGGGAGCCAAGGAGAGCATTCCCCTGCCTGTGCTGGCCAGCCTGTGCTTCTCTCCCCCTCTCCCCCAGAAAATGCCCCGACACTCAAGAACCCCTCCAGATCCTATATATCCGCACCATCTCCCCTTTCCCTGAGCTGGAGCAGTTTCTACAGGACACCATCAAGAGGTACGAGGGGCCTGAGGGTTTGGGCTCAAAGAGGGGTTTGGAGAAGCCCATTGGTGACCACCCCCCCAACCCTCTTCCTTCCTCAGGTACAATCTGCGGGTGCTGGAGGCTGAGGGCGAGATGAAGCAGGCCCTGAGCCAGCTGCAGGCACAGCACCCCCAGCTGGAGGCCGCCCTGATGGGCACCCGCCGCACGGACCCCTCCTCCTGCAGCCTCTGTCCCTTCAGCCCCACCGACCCAGGCTGGCCGCCGTTCATGCGCATCAGCCCGCTGCTGGTGAGGCAGAGGGCCAACTGCCCTCCGTCCATGTCCCCTGTCAGCCCTTGCACCCTGGCTTCCTGCGGTGGGGACGTTGGAGCCTGGGGCATGGAGGAAGGGGCCCCATCATTTGAGGAAGGCTGCGCTGTTTGTTCATTCAGCCTTTTGACCAATATTTACTGAGCATCATTCAGGGGCAGGCATTGTGCTTTTTGCTACACACAGAACAATGACGTAGACCTGGGCTGCCCAATACGGTAACCGTTTGCCATATGCTTACACTCAAAGCATGAAGTACAAATGACTGAATTGTACATCTTTTTTTAAAAATATGTTTTATTGATTTTCTTACAGAGAGGAAGGGAGAGGGATAGAGAGTTAGAAACATCTATCAGCTGCCTCCTGCACACCCCCTACTGGGGATGTGCCCACAGCCAAGGTACATGCCCTTGACTGGAATTGAACCCGGGACCTTTCAGTCCTCAGGCTGACACTCTATCCACCGAGCCAAACCGGTTTCGGCTGAATTGTACATCTTAAAAAAATGCATTTCGGTGGCATGTGAATTATATCTCAGTTTTAAAAATTAAACACAATTCAAAAGTAGCTCTTCAGTTGCAGTAGCCACAGAGGAAGTGCCCACCACATTAGACAGCACAGCAAGAGAACAGTTCATTGCTGCAGAACATTCTGGACAGCTGGCTTCCACAGACATAGCCCTTCCTGTCCCCCGGAGCTGACCTGCCAGTGGAGGGCGGGGTGGGAGTGGAGGGGGACAGGATGGAGACTTGTCTTTCTCATTGCCCGGCTTCCACAGAGCAAGGCGGACCGGCCAATCAGATAACAGGCCCTCCGAGGCCAGGGGAGCAGAGGAGCCCCGACTGGGCCCCTTCCCGGGCAGCGGAGGGCAGAGTGGAAGAGACCCGTCTTTGTGACTCTCCTCCCACTCTGCCCTCCCAGGACTGGACCTACCGAGACATCTGGGACTTCCTGCGCCAGCTGTTTGTCCCGTACTGCGTCCTGTACGACCGCGGGTAAGGGCGTGGGGGGGCACGGGCGTGGGGGACCATGCAGGTGCTGAGACGGGGAGGCCGCCTCACCACACATCCCCTCTGTTCCGGCTCCAGCTACACGTCCCTGGGGAGCCGGGAGAACACGGTGCAGAACCCAGCCCTCAAGTACCTGGGCCCGGGCGGGCAGCCCACCTACCGGCCAGCCTACCTGCTTGAGAACGAAGACGAGGAGCGGAACTCCCGCATGTGACGGCCCCTCCTGCCCCCTCCAGAAGAGAGCGGAGGCGGCCCGGGGTGTGACCTCAATAAACAGTGTCTCTCCTCTCACTGCCTGTGTCTTCCTGCTCCCACGGGGATGGGGAAAGCAGAGTGGGCCAGGCCTCAGGCTGGAAAGGCGCTCTTGTTGGTGATTCTGACTGAATGCCAACCACCAGGGGGCAGAAGCAGGGAGTTGTGCCAACCACCGGGGGTACCAGCAACCAGGCAGGGCACCCAAGGTTTCCAGGCTCGGGCTGGAGGGAGGGGAAGCTGAGCTGGCCTGGCTGTGGAGGACGAAAGATGGCGTGGCCAGCTCCTCCTCCTCCTAACCCCACCCCTCCCCCATGGCTGTGCTTAGGGGCTGACTCAGCCCATTCTCAGACCCAGAACCTTCCCTGTGTTAGACCCTGGGGCCTTTGTCCCTGTAGTCATGGGGCGGGGGGGGGGGGGGGGGGGGGGGGCAGTGTTGATAAAAGGTACCAGGGGCAGCTCCCACCCTTTCCTCGGAGCTGCTGCCCACATGCAGGCCCCGACCCAGCCCCCAGCCCAGGCGCCGCCTTTCTCCCTCAGAGGGGCCCTGCCAGACGCTGGGCTCCGGGCGCCTGTCCTGAGGATGGGCACCAGGTGGGGGCGCCTGCAGCGCACCCTGAGGGAGGTTGCCTATGTCCTCCTCTGCTGCTGGTGTGTCAAGGAGCTGCTGGACTAATGGCAGCAGGAAACGCCTCATTCAGGTGAGCAAGGCAGGACAGACGGACAGGAGGCATGGCTGAGACTGTCTCTCGGCTTTCTATTCTCTTCAGTGTCCAGCTCAACCCCCATCGAGACTCCCAGGGCCAGCTGCATTTGACCAAGGATGGGCCACAAACAAGGAGTGAAGTGGATCCAGGTTTGGGTTGTGCATCTGTGTCAGACCTGCCTCACATCCGGGCCTCCATCTCCAGCCCCCACCTCTGGTGCGCGGGACCTTGGCCTGCTGGCTAGGCCCCTAATAAGACTGCAGCAGGACCTGGCACTTCTGCAAGCCTGGCACAGTGAGCCCACCAGCCCAGATGGTTGATCTGACCACATCCTCTTAGTGCCAGGAATGGGCTGCCCCCTAATATCCCTGTTGGAGAACCACTGTGCTCTATACATAATAAATAGGCCTTGGGCCTAAAAGTTCTGCGCGTCAGAAAAAGCACTGCCCGGGACTTGGAGCCAGGGGGCTGAGCAGGGAGGGGAGGAGCTGTCCTAGATGGAGCTGAGGCGGAAAGCCAGGTTTCCTGACTCACTAGGGGCTGAGTAGGTAGGGTGGAAAGGCCCAGCTCCTCCCAACCTAGGGGCAGGGAGGGGTCAAGCTTGGGCAGGCCTTCTGTGAGGCCCTGTGGATTAGGATGGGAACTCCAGTGGGAGACCTGGTCTGGCCAGCTCCTGCCTCTGAGGGTCTTGGAGAAAGGCCAGGGCTGATGCTAGTCCCCAGCTCATGGAGGAAGGAAGGGCCGCTCCTCCAGCTCACAAAGCTGCAGCAAACAGGCCCCTGCACGGCCACCTTGGTCCCTCAGGCTGTCACAGGACACACACAGCCAGCGGAGCAGAATCAGCTTCCCCTCCCCTGGCAGCCGCCACCAATTGCTTTCCCAGAATTCCTCCCAGTGGTAGGTACACAGGACTACTTCAGATGTCTTGCTCACGCTCACTCATGCGTACGGACATGCCCGTTCACAGTCCCCTACAACCTCAGAGCCAGCCAAAGCGTCCCTGGGATCTCTACCCTCATATCCTGTCCCCTCCTGGGGTCCAGTTATTGCCCCCCTCTCTCTCCTGGGGAACTGGCCTGGAGCTGGTGTATTGCGCCCTCCCCCAACTCCCAGGCACCAGCTCTTCCTCAGCCTTCTTAGTTAACTCCTTTTTCTCTGGGCTTACTTTATTTTTATTTTTGTAAATGTACCATATGCCTAGAGTAAAGGACTCTACTAGTAAAAGGTAAAACTCCCTCCTATTCGTACCCTCCCAGCCTCAGCTCTCCTCCCTGGAGGTAACCATGGTTACCAGTTTCTTGGAGAGCATTATAGAGATAGTCTGTGCACATATTATGCATTATAGAGATAGTCTGTGCATATTCATTCACTTAACAAACACTGAGTACCTACTATAGACCATTCTCTTTGTGGCAGCATAGTACTCCAACTCAAGATTATTTCTTATCTCTGGCAGCTCATCACCCCTCTTTAGGCATCCACAGATCTGTGCCCTGGGCTGGTCCCTTCAGCGCCCCACCCTCATCCCAGGGCACGTAAGTGGGAAGAGGCAATCCAACCAGAGAGAGGTTAATGGTGGACGTGAACATAGAATTCATCCTCCCATGTGAATCTGGGGCTCATTACCTGTTCCCTCTCTCGCTGGAGCCAGCCCTTCCCTGGCCTTCTGCCTCCTTTGCCTTCCTGGGCCCCACTCCCACCACGCTGAGCAGTGCCTGGAAGTGGACCCTGGGGTCGGAGAGTTCTGAGTCGAAGGGCTTTGGCCAGGGGAGGGTGCCCGGCAGAGACCACTGGGGAAGTGGTGGGTGGAGGAAGTCAGAGCCCAGCGCTACGGCCTGTGGTGAGGAACTGAGGGAGCGGAGAGACTTCCAGTGGCCGAAGGAACGTGTCAGAGCCGAAAAGAGCCCCAAATGTGGAAAGACTGAGAGCCCTTTCGCACTACAAAGTGCTCGCGCCTTAGGGAAGTCCCCCTCCAACGTAGGCAGGCCCTAGCTGGGTGGCTCAATGGGCTGGAGCATCGTCCCCCACACAAAAGATTTCAGGTTCAATTCCCGGTCAGAGCACAGACCTGAATCGTGGCTTCCTTGCCTGGCTGGGGCGAGAATGGGAGGCACCTGATTGATGTTTCTCTCTCCCCCTCTCTCTAAACCTTAACAGATATAGACTTGGGTACAGATTTTTTCCCCCCAAGTAGACAACAAAGGCAATCACCCCATTTCACAGTGAAGGAAACAAGGCCAGAGAGGTACGTGACCCATCCAGTTAATACCCCCAGCACACTGGGGTATGGTGGTCGTTTAATGAAGCCAGATTTTCTCCTCTCAGACCCAGGGCTTCTCTCAGTTAGCCTGCCTTTGTCTTCTGAACTGGTGCTGGCCATGATGACCTAGGTGGCCTGGGCGGCAGGGCCGGCCATGCAAAGTGTGGGGGGGACTGCTCCCCGGATTCTGCCCCCACTCCATGCTTTCCAGCTTTCACTCACACCTGAGCTCCCCTTTTTCGTTCCCCCTCTTCCTCATGGTCACCCAATCCACACAAGCCAAGCGATGCTCCCCGGGCCTGCGCCCCCCACTCCTCTAGAAGGAAAAGGAGGCGCGGCAGCTTCCCTGCAATGCTCTCTCCAGTTAGCTAAGCTTGGGTTTTGAGGGTCCGCACCGCTCTCAGGAGCTCCCCAGAGGGCTGGCAGGGGAGGGAGAAAGTGGAGCAGAGTGCCAAGACAGGGCGGGATGGGTCAGATCTCAGTACCCCTCTGCGCCCTGGGACCCTCCCGTGGCCACCAGAGGCCGGCCCGAGGAGGCGGGGCGGCGTGACACCACAATTCCCAGCCGATTTTTTAGGATATAAGGCCGTCGGTGGTGTAGGAAAGACAGTAGAGGAGAGAGGCCATAGCGAAGCGGTCTGAGGAGCCACACGCCATAAACGGGATTATTACAGTAATCATCTTGGGAGGCTCCCACATTTTCCCAGTAAGGCCGTTGGAATGGGGTCGTTTCACCAGCTCCAGAGCGCAGGACCCCCCCCCCCCCCCCGCAAAGGCTCTTATTTGCATCTCGTTTGCAGATGAGTCATGTTCCCTTCAAAAGGCACAAGTCGCAGCCCCTTTCTCCGTTACTCCCAGCAGAGGCTTTGCACACTCCAAAGCTGTCCGGACCTGCCCGTCCCGTCTTCCGGCCGTTCTCTGGACGCCCTCACCTCCGGCCCTCAGCACCCTTCCCTATTGCGCCTGCATCGCCACCTATCCCAGCTTCGAGGGGGTCCCAGGAACTCGGGGACCTGCGCCGCCTGGTGGCTGGCTGGAGGGAGGCGGAGCGCAGAGGGCTTCTGCTTCGCCTTCCCTGGGACGTGGAGTTTTGGAAAATGTTCCCCCGAACTTCCTGGAGCTAAATTTATCTCCCCGGGCCCTGGGGGGCGCAGAGATCCCGGCGACGATTAGCGTTGCGAGGCAGCCCGCTCCCCGCCCAGAGAGGCGCGGAATCGGCGCCGAGTTATAAATAGCGCCGCCCGCAGGTGTGGGGGGAGTCGGCGGGAGGGGGGCAACCCTCTCAGCCACGGCCCCTTCAGGTGGGTTGGGCGGTCGCGGTGGGGCGCCGGGGGGCGGCGAGCTGGGGGTGCTGCGGTCTGAGCGCCCCCGGCGGTTTCCTGGGCGGCGGGTTTTTCGAGGGAAGCGGAGGCAGCGGGGGAAAGGGGGGCAGCAGGGAAGAGGTGGGCGCCTGGCGCAGACTGACGCTCCACTTACAGCTGGGCCCCCCCCCCACATTCCAGAGCAGGTCCCTGGGACCCCCCCCCCCCCTGCCCCTCCCCGCGCAGAACCCGGCCCTCCTCTCCCCTCCAGGCTCCAAAGCATCTCGTTCCTCTGCGGATGCCCTTAGAGCACGTGGCCCAGCCGCCGTCACTCCGGAGGCTCCGCAGCCGCGGGCAGCCGGGCAGCAGGCCTCCCTCGCGGGGTTCGCTTCCAGCCGGGGCCTTCCTCCTTCTCGGTGGCCCAGCACTTCATTCTCCGGGTACTTGCCCACCTCCTGCTGCTCCCCCCCCCAAAAAAAAAATTAGTATCTAGTTGGTCTCCTGAAGATCTAAGTTAGAACGTGCGTATCTGGGACGCTCCCCTATCCCCAGGAGGACCAACACCTGCCCTCCGGTCCCCAGTTCCAGGCAGGGCCTGGGGGCTGGTGCGGGGGTGGCGGAGGCCCCAGGGGCCCGGTCCGCTGTCAGGGGGGGCCGGGGGGAGGGGGGAGGGCCCGGCCCCGGCAGCGTTTCCCGGCCGCAGCCGTCTTTGTGGTTCGGTGCGTGGAGGGCCGGAGTTGGGGAGTAGGCGGGAATTTCAAGTCGGGATTTCCCCCGTCCCTCCGGCTTCTGGGCGAGGACGGGAGAAGTGGGGACCGGAGAAACGTGGGAGGGTCACTGAGGGACTCTCAGGAGGTCCCAGGGCTGTCGAGAATCAAGCAGGGGCAATGGCATTTCGACCCTGACAGCGCCAAGCCGGGGCCAGCATGACGTCGGACACAACCCGCAGAGACGAGGACGCGGCGAGCCCCAGGCGCTGGGCGCCGTTCGCTTATCTGTACCCAAGGGCTGCTGCCGAGCGAGGCGCCCGCCCTTCCATTGCCCGCCGAGTCCCCAGTCTTGCCCTCCCTGTGACACATGCCCGCCTCCCCGCCCCCTGCCCTCCACCGTGCCCCTTCCTCTCCGAGGCAGCCCCCTCTCCATGGCACCGGTGCATCTGGCACTGCCGCCTCGCCCCTGGCACGGCCGAGACCCCGACGGCTGGAGGAGGGAGGGAGCGAGGGGGAAAGCCCGGCCTGGACCCCGCCGGGCCGGCCCTCCACCACCGGAATCTGACCGGCGGAGCCCAGGAGAAAACCCGGAGTAGTGACCAGCCTCGGGACCCAAGGGGGACAGAGACGATGGGAAAACCCGGAGCGGATTCCCCTAGCGGGAGCGCCCCATGCCTGCTGCTGCCTGTCCCTCCTTCCTACAGCCCCCCTAATTCTCCAGTGAGATAATGTCTGGGGTGGGGGGCTGTTTGGTTTGGCCTGGGCCCTCAGGGGCGCCTCACACTTTCCGCCCCTGGCTGGGACACGGCGGCAGCTCCGAGGCTGAGTCACGGCCGAAAGAGGGAGGGAGGGGCCGGGACGCTGTCCCTCCCCTGCGCGGGGATCTCGGGTCAGACCGGGTGAGGGCCAGGGCCACACTGGCACCGCCCATTGTGGTCCAACAGGTTGAGCTGGTGCCCCGCGGAGCCACCTGCTGGAAAGGGAGGGAGGCCCCCTGCGGAGGGGGGGCGGGGAGGAGAAGGCGAGTCCCACCCGGTGCGGCCAGGCCGGCCGCGGGGAGCAGGACCCGGCCCGCGGTGTCCCAATTGGATTCCGTTTCACACCGGTGTGAGGGGCTCTTTGGGGGTACACAGCTCTGCAGGCCCAGCTGGAAGTGTCCCTCGCAGGCTACCTTCCTCCATTGGGGGGCCCTGAAAGTCGCATCCTGGTCCCCTCCAAACCCAAACGTCCTGAGATACCCAGGCAGCCCCCTCCCCACCTGGTTTTCCGCGAATCCCAACCTAGAGGTCCCTCCTTCCCAGAGACTCAGTTTATCCATTTCGGGAAGCCGCGGACTGGAGGCCGGAGCTGGAGCGAGCCTCTCCTCCCCCCCCCCCCCCCATCTTCGTGATCCCGGCTCCTCCCCTCTGACAAAGCCAAGGCCGCAGTGGCAGCGGCTGGAGTGCAGAGGATGCTTGCCCAGGGCGCCGATCCCTCCCCACGGGGCGCCGTCACGCGTGGGGCGGGAGGGACGCAGGGTGCTCGTAGCCTCTACTCCTCCGCTCCCTTTGGGGGAGGAGGGATGGGGCGTAGGAGCTGGAGCCGAGGGCCTGGTGGCTTCCCCTCCCCCTACTTCCCGGGGCCCTGACCTGATTATGGACCCTCGCGGGACCCCCCTCAATCCCCTGAGTCCCCGCCTCACCCCCACCTAGCTTATCTTTAAGCTTTTATACCCTCCCCTTCCGAGGTGCTGACCCTACAGAAAGGCCCTCTTGGAGGAGCGGGAGCCCTGGGAGGGGGTGCTCGTTTCCCCGACCGCTGCGGACACTCTAACTCCCCCCCACCCCCCGCCCCTTCCCCTCCTCCAGCGTTCAGGCCAGCCCCTAAGCTCCGCCCCGTTCCTGGCCGAACGCAAGGCGGGACCCAGTGGTGACGGGCGGGTGTTCCGGCCAATGGGCCGACGGGGCGGTGGAGGGCCCGGGAGGGGCAGGGCCGCTGCGGAGGGCTGGCTAGGGGTCCGGGGCGGAGCTCCCGTTAAGGTGGCTCGCGAGAGATAGGGGCTGGAGGGGAGAGAGAGAGAGAGAAAGGGAGGAAGAGAGAGAGAGGGAAAGGGACCGCGGCAGGTGAAGGGAGAAAGAGATAGAGAGGAAAGAGGGTGGGAGAAGAGGGGGGCGGTAGAGGCTCGGGGAGCAGAGGGACAGCGCGGTGGAAGGGAGCGAAGGAGGGAGGGACCCAGCTGCGCCCTGCAGGGACTGGCTGGACCAAGGGGTTGAAGTTTATGTCCTTATTGGGTGGAGGGAGGGGGGCCTGGGGGGCGGGTGAAAAACCAGGAAGTGACAGAGGGTGTTGCTAAGGGTTGGGGGGGGGAGTTTAGGGGGTGGCAGGGGGCGGGGGGAGGGAGGGGAGGGATGGGGGGAAAGCAAGCTGGAGGACAGGTGAGACAGCAGGACAGGTGAGGCGGGCCCGGAGGGGGGGCGGGTGGGAGCCAGGTGAATGTACGGTTCCCGCGACCGAGGGGGGGGCGGGCGGCAGGAGGAGGCTGAGGGCTGCGGAGGAGGAGCCCCCCAGCAGAGAGCGGCGAGCGACTGACCGCGGCCTTCTGACCAGGACCGGCGCAGGGCCCCGAGCCCCCGGGCCTGGCGGGGGACGCGCTTCTTCTCCCCACACCCTGTGCCTCGGCAGCTCCGGCCAGCGGGCCCAGCGGCGGAGCGGTGAGTGTACCCCACTTTTGTCTCGCGGTTCGGGGGGTCCCCCAGATTCCAAACGACTGCAGTGTCCTTCGCCCGTCCTGGGAGTGGGACCCCCCCACGCACACGCATGCAGACTAGGTTCCCACCACTCCCCTTCCCGGCGCCTCCCAATACCTCGGCTCTCTGGAATTGGTTTTAACTGGGAGGAAAAGTAGAGAAGGAACTACGGCCGCTCCCAGCCGGGGCGGAGGGGTCCCCAGAAACTTTCTCTGCACTTGAGGGATCAGACAGACCGGCGGCCCCGGGATGCCGAGAGGGCGAGGCGGCGCCGAGCGTGCCCCCCGTCTCCTTCGGGACCCCCGACCCGCCGGCGCGGAGGGAATGGAAACGCTGACGGACTCTAACTAGGACAACACGCTCCCCGCCCCCCGCGCCCCCTGGCGCTGTGGGTTGGAGCCGGGCCAGCTGCATGCGGGGTGGGGGCAGCGCCGGAGCGCGGTGGCCCGGGGAAAGTTACCAGCCAGACTATTCGGTTTCTTGCGCTCCCGGAGCCGCGCTCTCGGCCCGGGAGTGGGGCTCAGCGACACCTCCCCAGGCCCCCCTCTCTCCGCCGTCCCTCACCCCACTCCCTGCCTCGGGACTGCAGTCCCGCCGCCACCTTCCAAAGCCAGCTCTCGGCCCTAGACCCCGGGAGCGAGGGTGGGTGACGAGGAAGGGTTCTGTGGCTCGCACCCCGTCGGCCCGGCGCACCTGCCCTCCCTAGAGTGGGGGGTCGCTACCGTGTTGTAGGGCCCGCAGGGAGCGCCCCCGGGAGAGGGCTGCCAGGGGTGGGGGGCGCTGCTTCCCATTTCCAGCTCTCTCTCCTCCCACCCCACCCCAAGTCAGCAAGCGACGTGTCCCGGCCAGAGCAAGGGGGGGGCCGGAGTGGGGGGGGTGGCGTGGGCAGCGGGTTGTGCCCGGACACGTGCCTGCCCAGGCGCCCCGGCCCAGCCGGTGTTTGGAGAGAGGGCGGGCCCCTGCCCCCCGCCCCGCACAACCCCCACGTATCAAAGGGCGGCTGAGACGTGGTGAGACCTCGGGGCGCCCTGGGAGGGGGGGAGCCTGGGTCCGGAGCAGGGGAGGGGCAGAGGAGCTGGTGCTAGCTGACCCACAGGAAACGAGCGCTGCTGACCTAGTTTGGGACACCGGAAGTGGGTGCTGGGGAAGAGGGGGAGACCAGCAGGCTGTCCTGGCTTCCGGGCCAGGTGGAGGGCATTCTTGAATTGACCCCCACCCTGATGCCTGAGAGACCCTTAGCTGCAGCTGAGAACGGGAATGAGTCAGCGCAGCTATTTCCCCTTCCCCCCACTTATTTCTGGAGGGAGACCGTGGTCAGAGGCAGGGGGAGCCAGATTGGGCAGCGAGGGGTTAAACCAGGATAGGAACTCGCTGTTCCCTGAGGATGTATGTGTGTGGGGGGTGAGGCCTGGAGGATTATGGGGTTGCCTCCAGCCTCCCCCCCCCCCACCACCACCACCACCACACACACACACACACCAACTGGTTTGGTCACCCCTGTTACCTGCCTGGCACTGCTGGGAGAACTGGCATGGAGTGGGCATCAGGTTGGGAATGGAGAGTGGGCACAGGGAGTGTTGTGCTGGCTGGAGGGGGACATGTTTGTGATGAGTTTGGGTGGTAGTGTTCTTCCTTAGTGGTGACTGAGAGGGCAGGGGGTCCCTCTGGAGCAGCTGATGAAACAAGAAGAAATCTCTGCCAATGCCTCCTGGCCTTGGCCCCGGGGACCCCGCTCCCCCAGCGTGCCTCTGTTACGTGGTTGCTGTGGGCACCATGCAGCTGGCTGACACCCCCAGACACTGTCCCCTCCCTTGGGTACCACACCTCCCCCAGCCTTAGCACAGGGGTCAGGAAGGGGTTAATGCCACCGGAAAGGGGCTCTGGGGAAGAAAGAAGGCAGTGCCCACTGGGCTCAGGTGTCAAGGAGAGAGGCCTGCTCTAACGAGGGCGCCCTCATCGCTGCTGGGCTCTGGCTGCCCTGAACCCCAGTGTCTGGGAGACAGGTGCTGACCTCTTCCCCCTTCCCTGTGGTGCCCCCTGGCACCCAGGGCCTTCAATTCCTCCTTGGCCTAGTGCCTGCCCCAGGAGGGCGCGGCGGGCAGCGGGGGCTGGGCTAACAATGCACCATCGGGCCCTTTGTGTGCTTGCACTTGGCACCCTGGGGAAGGATGGGGGAAGGGGGCCCGGCGAGCACGGGCATGGGGGACCGGGTGCCTCTGAGGGGACAGTGATGGCTGGGGCAGAGAAGCAGAGAACGAAAGCAGGTGGAGCGGAAAGGGAAGTAGTTCCTATAGGGTGCTAGCCCCCCATTCTGAGCCAAGGCCGAAAGCAGCAGCCCCTGATTCTATGGCTGCCCAGATGGCATTATGCTGCCTGAGGCACAGCCAAGGACTGGGCATCTGGGGTCAGAAGTCACTGCCTAGGGGACTGCTCAGGTGGAGGAGGCCTGGCCTGGTGCTGCTTCCTGCTTGGTGTCCAAGAGACCCAGTTCCAGCCCAGCGCCGGAGCCCCAAGACGGGTCGCGAGTGGACTCCAGGCCGGGCACTGCCCTCCGACAGGGGCCTCTGGGCCTGCCTCGGGGCTTCCTGCCTCTGGCGCTCGGTTGGTTCCCTGACCTTCTCAGTGAGGGCTGCTCCGCCACCAGGCCTTGGAGCCCCTGCCGGCTCTGGCCTCGGGCTGAAGAGGAGGGTGAGGGAGGAAGGTGGGGACAGATAGGACCCTGGCATGGGGTGTGCCTGCCCTGGCCTCTTCCCCCTCCTTCTGCTGAGTAAACTCGTGAGTAAACTTGACGTTTTGCCCGGACAGTTTGAAGTTGCCTCGCCGCCCCCCCCACCCCCACCCCCAGTCCTGCCAACACACAGGCGGCCAGGCGCCAAGGCGGGCCTGGGGGACTGGGGGGAAGGGGTTAGGACTACTGAAGTCCACCATCAAGGGCTTCGGAAGGGCATGAAAGAGCCCACCCCCACCCCCACCCAGCCAGACCCAGGTCTTGGCGAGTCTTGGCTGGAGCTTGGAAGCATTTGTCCTAGAGCCTCGAGGAGCCAAGCAAAGTGGTCTAAGCAGAGCCTCTGCCCACGTCTGACCTCCACTCCCACTAAGGAAAGGCACCCAGCTGCCGCCTGGCCCCTGAGCTCCCACCGTGAGCACGGGCACATCTCCCCTTAGCAGAGACCGCAGGGAGAGGAGAGAGGGCGGCCTCTTCCCTCCCGGGGTGGGTGGGAGGCCGGTGGCCTTGGCGTCTCAGGCCTCTCCTCCATGAGGCTCCCGCCGCCATGGCCTGGCCCTGGGGACAGTCCTGGAGGGAGAGCATCCTCCCTTGCCAGCACGAGTCCTCGACCTCACACCTGGGCCTGTCCCTCACACACCTCACTCCACCGAACGCCCCTCGGGCCTGTCCCGTTTGCCCCCTGCCCCCTTTCTCGACCTGTTAGTATTCCAGAGCCAAGTCAGCCTTCAGAGCTTCCCAGCCACCAAATACCTGTGCCAGATCCAGGGATTAGGGTGCCCCAAACAAAAGCGCTGGTGACAGGCAAACTTAGCCAGTGACCCCCTGCGAACACACCATTGCCGTTACTAACTCCCCTCGGCCTCCCCAGGCCACCAGAACGGCATGGGGAAATGCCTTCCCGGCCCCTGCCCGGCCCTCGGAGTGGGGCTCCACCAAGCCTTGCTTTCGACCTCATGTCTCAGGCTTTGGTTTCCTTCCTGTTTCCACTGCCCCCCCCCTCTCCTCCCCACCCATAAGCCCCTTTCAACAGACATCCTCTCTTCCTTCCTTCCTCCTTTCCTCCCCCTTTGCCTGGGAGCAGGGGTTCTCTCCCCCCATCATGGACCTCCCAGCCTTTTATCTCTCCTAAACACAGTCCCCTTGGAGATTAGTGACTGACCAGATAGATCTCTGCTCTGCCCTCCCCTCCCCATCAGCAGGACGCTGGGCTTCTCAAGGGAACTACAACTCCCAAGGTATATGCAAAACTACTGTAGTGCATACTGGGAGTTGTAGTCCTCGATCTCTCAATTTGGTTAAATCTGGAAAGGCATCTGGATGGAAATAAATGCCAGGATTGGGGTGAACTGGGATATGGGTACCCTCTACCTGATTCTCATCCTATTCCCCTGTTCCCATGATTGACACCCACCTCCCCTGCTGAGACATGCTACCCATTGTCACCTTAGGACTCCACCCAAGAGATGCCCACACCCTGCCCTGCTGCCCCTGGCAGGGGTGAGATGGAGGGGCCCCATGGACTCCCTCCCTATCCCCTGCCCTCTAGGCTGGTTCCCTCCTTTATGGGGATCAAAGGGCAGACAGCAGCCCCACCCCACTTAGGTTTCTGGCATTAAGGCTCTCAGGAATTGCAGGGACTTTGGTGCCCAAGCAAACGCTTGGGCAGGGGGAATGCGGGAGGCTGGTGCCTGGTGGCAGGGAGAGACCTTGGGGAGTGGAGCCTTCAGACCGCCCTCCTGGGCTCTCTGCAGGCCCGTCCCATGTGCCGCCTCGAGGCTGTTTGAGAACAGGGTCTTGGGTCTTATCTTTAGGTCCTGGGGGCCTGGGCCCGCCTGGCTGGCACCAAGGCACAGGGGTGGCCCTCCCCCACCCCAGGCCCACAGTTGGCATGGGGCGCTGGGAGCAGGGGGGTAGGAGGGAGAGAGGGCACGACTGCCAGCATCCTGGTGGGTAGGTGCCAACCGGGACGGGAGCTGGTGAGGGGCAGCAGGCCAGCGGCATTGAGCCAGCAGCTGTTGGGGGGAAAGGGGAAGGGACATTTTGGGGGGCATTTCTGCGGTCTCCCCAGCCCCACAGGACTCAGGATGGCCTAGCGTGTGGGGGACACGAGGGTGTCCCTCATTCGGGGACCAAGAGACCACTGGAGCGATGTGAGTGGGACTCTGCGGCCCACCCGTGTCTGGGCTCAGAGCCCTCCTGAGTTGCCCCTCAGGCCCAGGCGGGTCCCACCCAACCGGCCAGGGTGGCAGCAGCTTGCTTGCGCAAGGGGTGGGGCTAGGCGCCCTTCCCAGCAGATGCCCCCTCTCAGCTTCTTCCTCTTTCGGTGCCCACAGCTCCCCCCATCTGTCCACCCCCCACCAGCCAGCTCTCTCCCCTGGTCCCCCTGGCCATCGGGGGCTGGCACAAGTGCTGCCCCCTGGCCTGGTTGGCAGGGGCTGGCGCCCGAGCAGGGAACTGTGGTATGTGAGTGGGTTTGGGGTGAGGCATGGGGAGGGCGGGGTGCTGCCTTGCCCAGCCCCTAAGGGCCCCAGCCCAGTATAGGGTGGAGAGAATTCGGCCACCTCCCAAGGGGGCTGAGGGCCCTCCTGGGGTCTGGAGGGCCTCCTTGTGGTCCCCTGTCACGCCACATGCCCCTAGGGGCTGGGACCTGGGCACCTGTCACCCCTGGCACTGACTGTCCAAGGTTCCCCTCCTCCCTCTTCTAGCCACAGCCACCTCCTGTCCCCTCCCCTCCCTCCTTCCTTCTCCTGGTCCCACCTCCAGCAGCCTCTCCCATTGCTCCTCTTCACCTCTGTCCTCCTGGACTGTCCTGGCTCCTACCTTTCCTCCTGCTCACCTTTTCCCCTCTTAGGACTCAGGGCAGGCGGGGGTGGGCACAGCTGGGGCTTTGGGCACCACAGGCAGAGACTCTGGGCCCTCTCCCACGCTAGCAGCCCTCTGGTAACCCCTCCCTCCAAGCTGGGGGGAGGGGGTAGCACCCAGAGAGTTAAGGCTGGAGGGGGGAGGGGCTGGACCAGGTCGTGGGCGGCCCTTTTGAAGGAGGGAGCTGGAGCGGGGAACAGCCACCCCACCTACCCCCCAGCCCGGCCCTCCCCCACCCCTCCCAACCCGCTCCCCCCAGGGGCCGAGAGGAGTTGCTGGCAAGGCCCCTCAGCGTTCAGGTGAGTAGGCCCCGCGCTGGCTGGGGAGATCAGGCCCTCGGGGAGGCTTGGAGGCCTAGAATTGGACAAGGGTCAGAGAGGGACTGAAAAACAGGTTTGGAAGAGGCTGTCCAAACTTCTCTGGGGGGTTAGGGAGCCGAGGTTCTGAGGAGCTGGAGCAGGGGGAGCTTCCGGTCGGGGGGGACCCAGGAGCACAGCAGGAAAGAAGGGCCTGCAGGAGCCGGGATTGCTGGGCTGGGCCAGGACAGGAGGTCGGACAGGCTGGCAGGGAGCTGGGCTCTGGGGATCGAGCTGGGGTGTCCTCTGGGGCTGGGGGGCTCAGGTTTCTGCTGTCGGCTTGGCGGGTGTGCGATTACCAGCCGGCTCAGTTACCCAGCCAGACACTCGGCTGGGGGAGGGGGTGGGCACCGGGCAGACCCTGGCACCTTGTGCCATCTCAGGCCCTCAGAGCAGCTGGCAATCCCGGGCAGACCCTGCTGGGAGCCCTGATGGCTCCCGTCTGCCCGGGGCCGTTGCCTGGCTCGGGGTGGGCACCCTCTGGGGAAAGTCCAGCAGCTTCAGGGCTGGAAACTCTGACGGGCAGAGAAGCCCTAGGTTGTCGTCCGCCCCCCACATCCGCTTTCACTGTACCCTCACTGTGCCCCCAATTTTGGTCCCGTGCTTCATGCAGAACCCTAACGTGCAAAACCAGGCCTTGGAGGGCAGGCCAGGCTCCCCGATTGGATTCCTCTGTCCCTCTCTACTGGGCATGCCCGGGGAGGAGAGGGGAGACCCTTGGAGTAGGGAATAGAGGAAGTGGGAGAGACCTGAGAGAGAGAACTGGGAGGGAAAGAGAGAGGCCTTCGGACAGAGGGCCAGCAGTGGAGGCTGGAGCCGGGCAAGGGCTGAAGGGAGACAGAAAGCGTGGCGGAGAGAGGGCAAGGGTCGGAGAAGGCACCTAGGGACAGACAGGAAGCCAAGAAAAGGGGCCCAGAGTGGAGAGTCGCTGATGGCCAGGGGTCCCCCGAGATATAACGGGGAAGAGGGAGATACCCTTATTCCTCCCTCCGCCATCTTTCATCTTCCTCACAGCACCCTGATGCTGGCTGAGAGGCGGTGGGCTGGGGCTGGTGTCTGGGGAAAGAACATGTGAGTGAACCCTGAGGTCCCCCTGGCGCCGGGAGCTGAAGCCCCAGGAATTGGGGATTTTGAGGGGGGAGAAGCTTAACCCCACCAGCACCGGGAAGCAGCCGGCTCCCCTTGCCTCCTTCCCCCTTCGTGGCTTGCGGTCTCCCTTCCCCACCTAGGCCCCCAGGAAGTGTGAGTGCCGGGGGTGGTGAGGGTAGGAGGGGGAAGCAGCCTGTGGGGGATGGGGAAGACACGCAGTCGCTCTGGAGGGGCTGGGGGGCCACAGAGGGCTCCGCAGACGCCCTGGGCACCCTGGGCGACGCGCCTTTCCTTCGCAGCCCTTTGAACCCACCGGGGACTCACCTCGGGCCCTCACCCCGCCTTCCCGACGGGGCGGCCCAGATGGCTCCGGCCCTGGCCCCGGAGGCCTGGGAAGGGGTGGGAGACGCCAAGGAAACCAGGATGCCCGGTCCCTGAGGACTTTGGACGGGCTGTCCTATTTCCCCAACCCCTGGTCCAGCCACAGGCCAAAGCCTTTGGCTTCGTGCAAACTTAGCTTACAAAAAAAAATAATTAAAAAAAAAAACAGGAAGAGAACCGGAGGCTGGAGTTGGGGTGGGAGTTGAGGGATGGCAAGGAGAAAGAAGTAAGGGGGGGGGGGGCGCTGGCCAAGGTGCCAAGGCCCGGGAAGAGCCATCGTGGGTCTCCCCATCGCCCCTGGCGGGAGGACGGCTCAGCCCGGTCCCCGCGCTCCTCACCCCCAGCCGCTGCACCTGGAGAGGCCGCCCAGCTCCTCCGGGCTCCGCGGCAGCGCCTGGAGGTGGGGGCCTGGGAGCCCGGGGAGCGGGGCTCTGTGTGCCTGTGTCTCCGGCCCGTATCTATTTTCTCCACTGCTAATCCTGGTTCCGCCTGCTGCCCCCCACACTAAGCCTCACTCCCCTAATCCCCGGGGTGTGGGGAAGGGGGGCCGGCGTTACTCAGCTGCCCCGCTCAGGGCCCCGTAGCCCGGCTCTGCAGCTGGCTGGAGAGCACGCTTGGCCCTGGTGCCCCCATCCCTGCACTGGACACTGCCTGAGGTCAGCCCTGGACAGAGCTCTGGCCTCCTTCCCTCTTCACGCCCTCCGTCTTCTGGTTCTTGGTGGTGGGCACGCCCTGGCAGCTGCCCTTGGGCACCAAGGGGTAGGTGATAGGGTTCCTGCCTTTCTTACCCCAAAGTCTTCCCCCCACCAATGATGGGGCAGGCTTGACTCAGGGCCCAGTTTCAAGAGAGCTGCCCACTGGCTTGGCCGGTCTAGCAGGCCTGACAGTGAGGGGAGCCTGGGGGGGTGGCAGGAAAGGGGGGGGAGTGATGGGGCGGGGCCCCCAGTTCTTCCCCCTACCAGGCAAACAGACCTCGCCTGGTTCCCTGGCACAGCTGCCCCCCCAACCACCACACGCCCATGCCCACGAGGTTCTTAGCAAGAGGGGGCATGCCAGGCTGGGTGGGGATGGGCCGCCCTCATGGGGCGTCAGGGGGCTGGGCCCTCTGGGATGCAGAGGTGGGAAGGGTGCCCAAGGTGGGGTGGGCATCCTGGCACCAGTGCCCCACCCTGACAGAAAGGGGGAGGCCTCCACCCCTCCCAGATGATGGGGCTAGGAGTGCCCCCTTGGCCTGGTTGGCACCAGTATAGTTCCAGGTGGCACCTAAGTTGGCATGGATGCCAGAGCCCTGGGTAAGGGCTGGGGGAGTTTCCCAGAAGCTAGAGAACCATACAAATACCTGCCCTTCCCACGTGTGTCTCATGCCCTCTGCCTCTTCCCTCCTTCATCGCTACCTGGCGGCACGGGCATCGAAGTTGGACCTAAGGGGTTACATACCCACCCTTGCCCAAGCCTGGTGCGAACTGTAGTGTACCAGCCTGAGCTTCTGACTTGACAGCAGGGAGCAGGGCCAGCCAGTCAGTGCCCCCACCACACCGAGCGGAGCCGAGCTGCCCTGGAGACCCGTGTGGTGGGAGACAGGAGGCGGGCTTAGCAGGAAGGGGTGGGGAGGGGTGGGGAGGGAGCAGAGGGATGGGATGAGCCACGTGCCTGTGGGTGTCCAGTCCTGGCCAATGGACAAGGAGGACAGCCACACCCACCCCCTCTGGAAGGACAGGCTCTGCTTGGGCCCAGGAGGATGGCCACTGCTCTGCCCACTGGGTTTTGTTTGTTCCCGATTCCCAGAGCCGTTCGCCCGCCCGGTGCCGTTCGTGACACACAGGCCCGAGAGCCACAGGGCCCCTCGGGAGAGCCGTGATTTGGGGAGTTCAGGTGGGAGCGGGTGGACGGTGCGCCGGAAGCCCAGAGAGACACGCGGGGCCTCTGTGCCGTGTTGGCATCGCCGCGGTGCCGGGCGGGGAGGCAGCCCACAGCGCGGTGCCTGTGTCTTAACGAGGAACGCGTGGCCCTCACTCCACCAGCTCCTCCCCCACAAGTCCCTTTCCCCACCCACGGCCAGGGCCCAGCGCCATCGGGAGTGACAGGGATGCTAAGGAAACAGGGGGGCTTGTCCCCAGGACCGTCTAGGCGAGTCCGGTCACCTCGAGGAAACAGGCCTCCTCGGGAAAGGAAGTGACTTGTCCAAGGTCGTGCTGCTGGTTCGTAACTTGACCCCCTGAGGGTGAGGGAGGGAGGGAGGCAGATCTGTCTCCGAGGAGTTTTCCCAGAGGCCACCTGGGCGGTGGAATCCGCCCTCAGGCGAGGCCAGAGCATTCTGGGAGCCCCGCCGTGTGTCCGGCTGTGCCACACCTGGTCCCTTCACCCCGTCACCGCCAGCCCAGGAGTCCTGGTAGATGAGGAAGGAGATGCAGAGATGAAAGCACTTGTTGAAGGTCACGGAGCTAATCAGTGCAGTGGGAGGACACTCAAACTGGGCTGACTCGGAGCCCAGCTCTTCCCAGGCCCGACTCTTGTCTTCAGCGGCTCCAGATCCACTTAATGTCAGGGCTGAAGGGCTGAGCCCTCAGGGCCTCCACTCCCGCCCTCTCCTTGTGCGGCCGAGCAGATTAAAGCCAGGGAGAAGTGACTTGCCCAAGCTCATTCCGAAAGCCGGTAGCCGGGGAGCCAAGACCTGAAGCAGATTGCCACGCTTCCAGGCCAGACCCTCCGCCACCCTTCCCCTACCTGCACCAGCCTTAGGGTTGCTGGCAGCTTACTCTCTTCTGTGGCCATGCCTGGTGGCGGAAGGCCCAGAGGCGGGGAGGCGGCCCTCTGGATGGGGGGAGGCTCTCCTGACTGGCCAGAATGGAGCGGGAGAGGGAGAGGTGGTGGTGATGGTGGTGGTGGTAGCAGAGGTGGAGAGGGGTGGGACTGGAACTTGGCCTATTGGCAGTGGGGGAGGGGCGGGGACGATGCTTATCTGCAGGGCAGGAAGCACCCGAGCCAGCGACACCCCAGCAAAGCACTGCTGCTCCTTGGCCCCATGGGGGAGGGAAGGATGTGGGGGGGGGGGGGGAGCACGGGATGCTGGGAGCTCTTTCCCTTTTGGCCTTTAGAAGAGGGGACAGAGAAGGGGAGATGCTTTTTTAGTGGAGGGGCCGGAGAGGGGGGGAGGGTGTTGGGAAGCGGCCCCCCCCCCCCCGTTTGCATATAGTGTTTTACTGTGCACCCCGTGCTTTAGGGCAGGTGGGGAACCTCCGGCCCTCAGGCCTGCGTAACGCCTGCAAAAGCCCTGGGACCGGCCCTCCCCAGGCCAGAAGGGTGGGTTAATTGTTTGACCAAATATAGCAGGCTAATTTTTAAGTGGATGATTCTGTGCGGCCTGAGAATGTTGTTGTAAATATCCAAATGGCCCCTGGCAGAAAAAGAGGTTCCCCACCCCTGCGTCCGGAGACCACCGGTTAAACCACAGGCGGGCCTCCAGCAGACCGTGGTCCAATGGGAATCCCTCTCGCTGGAAGGTTCCTTCACAGACTGTCAGCCCGCTTTCCCCACGCCTGCGGCGGGCACCATAGCCGCCCTGCGTCCTCCAGCCCACTCGTCACGAAGCTGGATCAGGCCCCAGGCCCCCCTCTCAGGGACGCCAGCGCTCTTTTTGGGGGGCTGGGGAGTGGGGCAGGTGAGGCCGATGGGTCCCCGGCAGGGGGCCAGGAGGTCAGGGCGCCCGCCCTCACCGAAGCCGAACGGCGGGCACCACAGACCCGGGTCCTCTGCTTACCTCCCACGGTCCCTCCCCCGCCTGTGCCTCAGGGGCCTGGTCTGTGAAATGGGCCCTTGTCACGCCAGGGACTGTGGGAGAGGAAAGAGTGGAAGGTGCTTACAAGGGTGTCCCCGCTCCCCCAGGAAGCCCGGGCTGAGGTCGGGGTCTCCTTCCCGGGGGGCCCCCTTGCAGGGCGGAGCGCTCTTAACCTGCCCTCTCCTTGACCCCCTGCAGGAGAAGATGGGGAGCCCCGAGGACGACCTCATTGGGATTCCGTTCCCGGACCACAGCAGTGAGCTGCTGAGCTGCCTCAACGAGCAGCGCCAGCTGGGCCACCTGTGCGACCTCACCATCCGCACGCAGGGCCTGGAGTACCGCACCCACCGGGCCGTGCTGGCCGCCTGCAGCCACTACTTCAAGAAGCTCTTCACCGAGGGCGGCGGCGGCGGCGGCGCGGGGGCCGGGGGCGGCGGCGCGGCCGGGGGCGCCGGGGCGGGCGTGTGCGAGCTGGACTTCGTGGGGCCCGAGGCCCTGGGGGCCCTGCTCGAGTTCGCCTACACGGCCACGCTGACCACCAGCAGCGCCAACATGCCCGCCGTGCTGCAGGCCGCCCAGCTGCTGGAGATCCCCTGCGTCATCGCGGCCTGCGTGGAGATCCTGCAGGGCAGCGGGCTGGAGGCCCCTTCCCCGGACGAGGACGACTGCGAGCGAGCCCGCCAGTACCTGGAGGCTTTTGCCACGGCCCCGGCCTCGGGGGTCCCCAACGGCGAAGACAGCCCCCCGCAGGCGCCGCCGCCGCCGCCCCCGGCTCGGCCCGTGGCCCGCCGCAGCCGCAAGCCCCGAAAGGCTTTCCTGCAGGCCAAGGGGGCCCGGGCGAACCACCTGGTGCCCGAGGTGCCCGCCCATCCTGTGGCCTACGAGGAGGAGGAGGCGGCGACGGGCAGAGTGGGCAGCAGCGGGGGCAGCGGGCTGGGAGACGGCTACAGCCCTCCCGCGGGCACGGCCTCGCCCCCGGAGGGGCCCCTGAACTACGAGCCCTTCGAAGGCGAGGAGGAGGAGGAGGAGCTGGCGTACCCCGCGGCCTACCGGCTGGCGCAGGTCGGCGGGCCCCCGCTCTCCCCGGAGGAGCTGGGCTCGGATGAGGACGCCATCGACCCCGACCTGATGGCCTACCTGAGCTCCCTGCACCAGGACGCCCTGGCCCCCGGCCTGGACGGCCAAGACAAGCTGGGGGTGCGCAAACGGCGCTCCCAGATGCCCCAGGAGTGCCCCGTCTGCCACAAGATCATCCACGGGGCCGGCAAGCTGCCCCGCCACATGCGGACCCACACGGGGGAGAAGCCCTTCGCCTGCGAGGTCTGCGGCGTCCGCTTCACCCGGTGAGTGTGTGTGGGGGGGGGGTCTGGCAGGGGCCATGCCCTGGGGGCGGGAGGAAGGAGTGGTGAGACCTGGAGTGGGGAGGGGGTGATCCGGGGGGGGGTCTGGTGGGTTACCGACTGGGGACTGGGACACGAAAGGGAGTCAAGAGGGATGGGTCTGGGACAGGAAGGATGGGGTGGCTGGACCCCCCTCTCCCAGCTAAGATGAAGTCGGTGGGTGTCCTGGGGCAATACTGGGGAAGCAGATGATCAGGGGTGCAGGTGGGACGAGGTCTGGGGACCCAGCCAAGACCCCATCCTGAACAGACCCCTCTCCCCTCCCCCCCGCCCGTGCCAGGAATGACAAGCTGAAGATCCACATGCGGAAACACACTGGAGAGCGCCCCTACTCGTGCCCGCACTGCCCGGCCCGCTTCCTGCACAGCTACGACCTCAAGAACCACATGCACCTGCACACGGGGGACCGGCCCTACGAGTGCCACCTGTGCCACAAGGCCTTCGCCAAGGAGGACCATCTGCAGCGCCACCTCAAGGGCCAGAACTGCCTGGAGGTGCGCACCCGGCGGCGCCGCAAGGACGATGCGCCGCCTCACTACCCGCCGCCCTCCGCCGCCACGCCGTCCCCCGCCGGCCTCGACCTCTCCAACGGCCACTTGGACACCTTCCGCCTCTCTCTGTCTCGGTTCTGGGAGCAGTCAGCCCCCCCGGGGCCCCCCGCCTCCACTCCAGGGCCCCCCGATGACGAGGACGAGGAGGGGGCACCCGCCACCCCCCAGGCTGAAGTCGCCATGGAGTCCTCTTAAAGAGGGGCGAGTGGCCAGGCGGGAGCAGCACAAACGGGGGAGCCGCCCACGCCAAGCAGTGGGAGCTGCAGGACAGACAGAGCTGGGGCCCGAGCACTGAGCCTCCCTGGCATCAGCAAGCATCCCCTTCTTCCCCGGAGCCCTTATTCCAGTTCCAAGCTGAGAAGGTTTGGGGGCGAAGGCTCTCCCCAGATTGGGGTGATCTCCCAAGGAGTGATCCATATGATATGTACATATTTACAGCTCTATTGTAAAAGTGGGGGTCCCTGTCTCTCCAGCTGTGCCTGGGGAGTAGAAGCAATAATGTATTTCTGATTTGTGGGGTCCCTCTTCGGCTATGCGGGTTTCTAGGGGGTGGGAGGCTTGGGACCAAAGCCTTGCCCTGCCCCCATGCCCCTTGGGGCTTTGGCTGTGTCAGGGGGTGAAGGACAGCCCCTCCCTTCCTAGACCCCTCCTTCCTGGTTTCTGTTCCCTTTTCCTGGCAGTGCAAGAGGGGGCGGCCAAAGGAGGGTAGGTGGGGGAAAGCAAGGTAGAAGCTTGAATGACCAACTGCGGGGAGTGGGGGGGGGCTGGGCCTGTAAGGAAGGAGCCATCCCAGTCCCCCTCCGCCCAGCTCCCGGTGCTGAGTCATGGGGTCCTGGAGAAGAAGGGGGCGGGGTGGCCCGATCGGCTCGCCTGCCCCTGGGGGCAGCGGGAGGGGCCCCGCCCAGCCAGGGGTGCCGCGCCGCCGTTCTGCTCCGTCCTCCCCTCCCGCGTCCCCGGGCAGGGAATGTCTTGTTCCCGCCGCTCCCTCCCTGGGGCCAGAGGGCAGGGCGGGCCGGGCTGTGTCCTCCCCTCCTCGCCTCCCCACCTCCTCCCCGCCCAGGTGCGGGCCGCTGCCGCCCCTGACTCACGCCGCCCCCGGGCTGGCGCGGCGCTGGGTGTGGGCCGGTGAGGGTTGGGGAGCCGCGCAGAGAGCGGGCCCGCCGGCGCCCCCTGGCGGCCGTGCCCTTCGCGGGCGGGCGGGCGAGCGCCCCCAGCGGCCACTCGGCCTCCTCACCTCCACCGCCAGCTGCTGAGCCGGTCCCCTTAACGGAGGCCGAGACAGCTCCCCGCTGGGCCCCCGTTCCCCGGGGCCATGGAGCTGCGGGAGAGGAGTCCATTTCCCGGAACCTCGCCAGCCAGGCTCCCCGAGGATCGAACCCGCCCTCTTCTGTACATAGCCTCTTCTGTCGGTCTTGTCCAGATCTAGTTCCAGATTTTTAACTGCCCGCCCCGCGCCCCCCCCCCCCCCCCGTCCCCTTCCTCGCTGGGTGCTGGACCCCGCCCCCCCTTGTGGCCTGGGCTCTGCCTTGCACTATGACCCCCAACCCCCTACCCCCCACCTCGCGGCCCCTCCCCCTCCTTCAAAGGGGCAGGTTCAGGGGCCCGGTGCTCTCCCTCCCATGCACCCCTATGCCCATTTGCACAGCTGCCCAGGTACCCCCCAATCGCGGGGGAGGGGGGTCACAGGGAGGAGGGTAGTGGGACCAGTCCCTGTATCTATTTAAAAAGTAATGTAATATATTGGGGTAGGGGGAGGTCGGGTTGCTCTGGGCCTCATCTTAGCATTTCAGGCGATAGGGGAGCCCAAGGCTGGGGAAACCTGGGGGCTATCCCTAGAGAGTGAGGACAATGGTCTCCACCCTCCCTCCTTGCTGCTTCTCCACTCAGTGCCTTAGGGGGGGAGGCAACCCCCCTCTCCTGTTCCCCTTCCCTTACCCCCACCTCTGGTGTAAGGGACAGGAAGAAATAATAATAATTTAAGATTCACATTGTTCACCTTTCATTCCTTTATTTGGGGGCCGGTGGGGGGATCGGAGGGGAGGGGGGTTGAGACAGGACAGTCTGGAGCTCCAATGCGGGGGAGTGGCTGCTGTGGAGACAGGCCTGGGGCTGTGGTCACAGGCTGAGCGGGTGGGGAATGCTGGCCGATGGGACCGCAGGTAGGGGCTCTGGCCTGTGCGTCCTCCGTCAAGGTCCCTTCTCATCCAGGTCACTAGTGAGGCAAGGAAGGGTCCTGTCGGCCACCAGCCTTCTCACAGAGACATTTCTGCCCGTCCCATTGCCTCAGATTTGCCTCCTGTTACCCACCAGCCTCGCTGTTCTCACAGGCCCCGGGCACACCAGCCCAGGGCTCCGACATCTGACTTCAGGCCGATGATGACAGACCAGCCGGCAATGGCTTGCCCAAGGCCCAAGGTCACATGTCTAGCGAGGCCAGAACCAGTGAGGACGTGGCCATAATACCTGCTCAGGCCTCCAGCTGTCCGCTCCAGTGACTCAGCTTTTAAGTTCCCTGAACTCCCCTTCCCCTTCAGCCTCTCCACACTGCGCCCAGCCCCCTCCCACAGGATGTGCCCGCTGGCCGCTCCTCCCCCGGGGAGGCTGCTGTCTCAGGTCCCACTGGCCAGGGGCAGCCACACCAGAGGCCTTGGCTGTCTCCCCAGGCCTCCCAGGTGTCTGCCCCACCTCTCCAGGGTCCTGTCTCAGCCTCATTGGGGGATTCCTCCAACTCTGGCCTTTCCACCCTTGCCCTTTGCCCTAATGACCTTCACCTTGGCTCCACTCAGGCATGCCCCTCACCGTTTGGCCACTCACTGGACTTATCCCCGATTTCTTCCCTAGCTGTGGCTCATTCTCTCGGCCCCTCCTGGCCACTGCCTGCACTAACATCCTGACTTAGACCCTGGACTTCCCCCCGAGGTCACAGGCCCTCCTCTTCCCCAAGACCAGTCATCTCAGACCCTGAAGAGACCTGGATTCTCTCCCCGTCTAGTACTTCCCCTGGCCCACCCAGAAAAAGCCCTTGAATCCTGTTCAACGACCACATTTGCCCGGGGAAAGGGTGGGGGGAAGCCCGCAGAACCTCCCCGAAGGGGTAGCTCAGTTTGTTAGTGTCAGCCTGATGTGTCAAGGTTGCGGGGTCGATCCCCGGTCAGGGCTAACAAGAATCAACCAATGAATGTGTAAATAAGTGGAACAGCAATTTGATGTTTCTCTCTCACTCTCTTCCTCTCCTCAAATCACTTAAGTTTAAAAAAAACACAACCGAGCGCATAGGTCAGTGGTTACGGGTTATGATTTTCAACATCATCTGGACCTAATGCTCCCTGGAAGTCCCTTACTCCCCTCTCCGCTCTGCACACCCCGAGGCAGGCCTTTCAGCCTCCACCTCCCTCAACCTCTGTTCCACTCCTCGGCAGGCACCCTTGCCTCCTACTCTCCAGAGAAAAGCCAAGCACCAGAGCTCAGCCTATCTGAGGCCACCCTGACCCCATCTCTCCCATATGCCCGTTTGCACAGCTGCCCAGGTACCTCCAATAGTGTGTGTGTGTGGGGGGGGGGGGCGGTACAGGGAGGAGGGTAGTGGGACCTTCATCTCTTCTCCCTTCAATGTTCCTTTCCCCTCCCAGGTTCCTTGGATACAGTGAACCTGTGGTGTGGGTCCCCTTCAAGCTACTCTTTCACGGTGTGAAGCTAACTCGCCCCTCTTCACCATCAAGCTTCCTTTTTTGTTTTGTTATTTTTTTGCAGAGAGGAAGGGAGAGGAATAGAGAGTTAGAAACATCAACCATCTGCCTCCTGCACACCTCCCACTGGGGATGTGCCCACAAGCAAGGTACATGCCCTTGACCGGAATTGATCCTGGGACCCTTCAGTCCACAGCCTGATGCTCTATCCACTGAGCCAAATGGGCTAAGGCCAACCTTCCTTATTTAAACTACAGCAGTGAGATTTTAAAAAATAAATTCTCCAACCTCTTGCAACAATGATGTGAGGCCTTGAACCCTGTTTCCAAGTCTTCTATACCAGTCACCCCTCAACTCATTATGATCCGATGTTGGGCTTCCCGGTGCCAATAGAAATGTTCCCACCAGCCGCTCCGACAACCGTTCCGTCCCCCAGTCCAACAGCGGCCTCCCGGCCTGCGGGCTCGGCAGCGTTTGACATGTGAGGTTCTCTCAGACTCTGGCGCCTTGCTCTGCCTCGGTTTGTGACTGAGCCCCTTGTCCTGTCCTGTTTCCTTCTCCTCTCCTGCCACGGCCTCTGCCAGGATGACCTACCTCCGACTCCCTCTTACAGTCAACACCCCCCAAAATGCACTTGTGGCCCTGAGTCCGGCCCTCTTCCCACCATCTCCTGGACCTCTCCAGCTGGATTCTCTACAGACACGCAAAGGTCTCAAACTGCACCATTCCTCCTACCCCGGACCTGCCCCCCTCTCGCCCTGGCACCTCCATGTCCCAGGCACAAACCCCCGTCTCATTTGGCACCTCAGTCCTGAGGCCACCACTGACTTCTCCTGAGCTAAGACAGCCTCCTCTCTGCCGTCTTAGCTTATTTTCCCAAGAGACAAATTATGGACATGTCGCTTCCTGACCAAGAATCTCCTGAGCGCCCTCGCTGGCGTGGCTCAGTGGATGGAGTGTCGCCTGTGCACTGAAGGGTCCAGGTTCGATTTCAGTCAGGGGCACATGCCAGGTTGTGGGCTTCATCCCCAATGAGGGGCGCGCAGGAGGCAGCCTATCAATGGTTCCCTCTCATCATTGATGTTTCTGTCTCTCCTTCTCCCTTCCTCTCTGAAATAAATTCAAAAAATATATATTTTTTTAATAGGGAAAAATAAAAAAGAATCTTCCGATGGCAAGTCATGCCTTCTCCCATCTCTCCCCGCCTTGACTTACCACCTCATCTCCCAGCATCCTCTGAGGTTTCCACCCAGACAAGCTCACCCCCTCCCGGGGGCTCTCCCTTCCCTAGTGCCTCAGAGTCTCCAGGCTCCCACGGGCTCCCAGCCCTGGAATGCTCTCCTCTGCTCTTCAGCCTAACCAACCGCCACGCTGCTCCCCATCCCACCTGTTTCTTCACCTCTTCTCAGAAGCCGTCATTAATGCACCCCTATTCCAAACTGGGTGTCCTCCGTACTGCCCAGCGCCTGCCTCACTCTGCATGGGCCACTGTCCCCACTGTTAGGTTCACTCCCTCCCGCCCCACTGTTGTCACTCACCTATTAGATTCACTCCCTGCTGTGCCCCCCACCCCCAATTCAGTGGGCTCCTTCGGGGCAGGGGTGCTGACCCGGAGCAAGTACTCAGCAAACCTCCATCCCTCCCCTCTTTTCATCCCTGTCTCCAGCTCTGACAGAGGCCAGACACCCGAGAAGCCATCTGTAAAGTGCTCAGCCCCCCCTCCGGGCCCCGACACCTGCTTCCTGCTCACCTGGACTCAGAGCTGGACCCTGAGAGGGGCCTGCCCAGCGCCTCTTGGAGCCGTTGCCGCAGTAACCCCTCCTGCGCGGGGTTCTTTCTCCGAGCTGCAGCCAGCCACAGCCGGGGGCCTTCCTCGTCGCTGGAGTCCCTGGAGAAGCCCCCCCTGTAGCAGCCCACGGGGGCCTGGCGGGGAGGGTGGCTGCTCCCACTGCCCCCCAGACCTCCGCCGCCCCTCTCGCAGGAGACTCACAGCTCCAGGTCCAGCTCCCCCTGGTAGGAGAGGGGAGAGGCGCACACGGCGCAGGTGTTGTTCAGGTGGCGGAAGCAGATGGGGCAGAAGAGGCCTGGAGGGGCCAGCGGGGGGTGGGGGGTAAACTGGAGCTCACCGCTCACCCACTCTGCTCCTGGCTTCCTCCCGACCCCACCACGGAGCGGTGCACACTAGGGAGTCGCTGCAAGGCCTCTTGGGTATAAATCCTGCTCACACTGGGAGATTTGAGGCAAACACGGAGGAAGTGAGCTACCTGGGGGTTCTGTGTGAAGGAGGAGGACATGCACAGTAACGAAGGGAGGCATACAAAAGGGGGGGACAGATGTCCCTAATGAGGGACCACAGTTGAGGGTCTGATGGTCGTATGCAAGGTTCTGATGAGTCTCAGCAGCGAGGCACCGCACCCAGGAACTCACCTGGGCAGGCGGGGGTGCTGCAGGACACAAAGGTCTCTGTGTCCCCCTCGTCCCGGGGCTGCCCACAGCCCAAGCAGCAGTCCTGGTGCGGCCAAACGTGCTGCAAGCACGGAGCCAGACAGAAGCACCTGAGGAGAGGAGCCCTCAGCAAGCCAGCCAGCCTGGCGTCCCCTCCAGCACCAGCCCCGGAACCAAGGGCAGCCCTCCTGCAGCCTGACCTCCATCCCTCTGCTCTGGCACCAGCCCGGGCCCTGTCCTCCTCCTCCCTGCGCGCCCCGCCTCTAAGGGCGTGCATCCCTCAGTCTCCCTCTCAGTGCGAGAAGGGCCTAGGATGGGCATCCTCTCCGACCAACCCTCCGGACACAGGGAGGACAGTGTCCATGCTGGCTTCCGGCGTTTGCTCTGTCCCTGTCTGCCCCACGCCTATAAGGGGGGCCATGGGCTCACCGCCTGGCCAGCACCTGGAGGAGGCTCAGGTGGCCCCGGTCCGCTGCCCGCCGCCTCACCGACCGCTGCAGGGCAGCCAGCAGGGAGGCTCGGCGGCTCAGAAGTAAGTTGTAGAGGTAGGAGATCCTCACCTGGGGGAGGGCAGGTCAGGGATGGGGTCCCCTTTATCCCGACTCATCGGCCTGGCATGCCCTCTGCACCCATCCCCACTCTCCACCTTTGCCTTCCCCCCAACTCCCAGGAGTCCCTCTCGGCTTGGCTCAAACTCCCTTCCCTCTGGACCGCCTCTGGGCCCCCCAGGCAGTGGCCATTCCCTCCTCCGGTTTCCATAGCACTTTATTCATTCCCTAATAAGAACACTTGTTTACTTGTAATGTCTTGTTGGGAGCCTGTCTAGCCTGCCTGGAGACTGTGAGCCCCAGACCGTGTCTGCTCACCCTGGCGTCTGTGATGCCAGCACGGGGACTGGCACACAGTAGATGCTCAGTAAATGATGCATAAACGAATGAGCAAATGGTGAGTTTCCACTCACACCTCAACGTGCCAACCGGGCCCCTTCCCCCACCGTTTCAACAATACTTGGGCCCTGGCTGGTTTGGCTCAGTGGATAGAGCACCGGCCTGTGGCCTTAAGGGTCCCAGGTTCGATTCCGGTCAAGGGCATATGCCCAGGTTTTGGGCTCAATCCCCAGTAGGGGGCATGCAGAAGGCAGTCAATCAGTGATTCTCTCTCATCATTGATGTTTCTATCTCTCTCTACCTCTCCCTTTCTCTCTGAAATAAAAAATATATATATTTTTAGCCAAAACCGGTTTGGCTCAGTGGATAGAGCGCCGGCCTGCAGACTGAAGGGTCCCAGGTTCGATTCCAGTCAAGGGCATGTACCTTGGTTGCGGGCACATCCCCAGTAGAGGGTGTGCAAGAGACAGCTGATCGATGTTTCTCTCTCATCAATGTTTCTAACTCTCTATCCCTCTCCCTTCCTCTCTGTGAAAAATCAATAAAATATATTTTAAAATATATATATTTATTTAAACACACACACACACACACACACACAAAACAATACTTAGGAGGCAAGTTCTTTCTCTCAGGAAGCCCTGCCCCAAGAGGCCCTCTTCCTCCCAACCCCTCTGGCATTGGGAAACCTTCAATCTAGGTAATTTGGGGATCAACCGGAAGAGAGAGGACTGGAGCTGCTGAAGGACTCAAAGCTCCCCAAAACTAAGATCGCCAGCTTAGCCCCCCAGGAGGGGGACAGGGCCTGGCCGCGGCCCCTCACCTGCTCCCGGGTGGGGTAGTAAGAAGCACAGATGGCCCGCCGCAGCCGGCTGACGTAGCTCCCGCACAGGGTGACGAAGAAGCACAGGCCGTACATGACGCCTGGGGGCACAGCGGGCACAGCGGCCACTGCGGTGGGTGCAGGTGCCAGCCGCATGCCCCCTCTGCGGCCCGCACCCCTCACGCCCCGCGCCCCGGGGGTGTGGCCGTTACCGATGGCGATGTACCCGGTGGTGCTGGGCTCCGAGGGCTGCAGCGAGCAGCGCCTGGACAAGACCGTGATGTTGCCTTGCTGCAGGATGTCAAAGGCTGACACCAGGTCCCGATAGATAGTCCCCGTGTAGCCACTGCCTTCCACGGTGATGTTGACCAGCACGGGGCCTGGCACAGAGATCCGTGTGAGGGGCGCTGTGGCAGTGCCTGCCCCCCACAGGAGGGCCACACCTCCCGGAGGGTAGAGCTGCAGGCCTTAGGGACGGCCCCCCGCCCTCGGCACCCGGCCTTTGCCGCACCTGCCACCTGGCACTGGTGCAGGGGGTGGGGGGGACGCTGGCTGGCACTGCTGCCTGGTCTGCCCGCCCAGGCCACCAGATCCGAGGGGACCTTAATGGCCAGTGAGTCCATCCCTCACCCCCACGGCTGCCCATGCATGTGAGCTAAAGCATCTGCTAAGCGCGGGCTGAGGGGTGGGCACGGACTGAGTGCTTTATGGACGGTGGGGCTGTTGTTTGCGTTCGTTGTTGGCTCTCCGGTGACAGGATTAGGTTCCTCGAGTGCCATGGTTTCCCACACATTCCATCAGCCGTCCGCCAGGCGGCCAACGCCGTGGTCTCGCCTCCTCTGAGAGGGACCCAGCCAGGCTGCTGCCCCTCCTGCCTGCTGTTCAGATGAGGAAGCGGAAGCTCTGGGGAGTAAACTCCTGGCTCAAGGTCCCCACCTTGCACCCCAGCTGGTTTGGCTCCGTGGATAGAGCGTTGGCCTGCGGACTGGAGGGTTCCGGCCAAAGGGCACATGCCTGGGTTTCGGGTTTGATACCCCAGTGGGGGGCGTGCAGGAGGCAGCCGATCAATGATTCTCTCTCATCATTGATGTTTCTATCACTCTCTCCCTCAACAAAAAAAGGGGAGGGGGAAGGTCCCCACCTGGTAAAGAGCCGAGTTGGGATTTGAACCCAGGCCATCCAACTCTAGAACGTGTGCGTTTAACTGCTCTGCTATGGGATAACCTTGACCTGGACACAGGGCTCACCAGGGCTCACCAGGCAGAGGGTAGTGTTGAAAGAGTAGCAAAGTCAGAGGCTGGTGAGTAAACAGGGATGACGGGAGGGTGTGTGTGGGGGGAGGACTCAGGCAAACCCCCAGGATGGGGAGGAGGATGCAGGAGCAGGCCTAGGGGGCTGAGGTGGGCCGGGGAGATTTGGGCGCTCACTGCGGGCCACCATCTCCCCCTGCAGGTGGTGCCGGGCCAGGTCCAGCACCCAGAAGACGGCGTAGTCCAGGAAGATCAGGAGCAGCGTGATGAGGAGTTGCCGGAGAAGGTGAGAGAGTGCCAGGAAGAAAAACAGCTGCTCCCACCGGGACAAGTAGAGGGAGCCTGGGGAGGGGAGAGGGGCTGGTTGGGGTGGCTGCTCCCACTTCCCTCCCCCGGCAGTCTCCACCCCCAGGGGCCTCTCTCCTGGGGGGGAGGGGGCTCCTGCCTTGAATGGGGCTGGAGCCTGTGTGCTCATCCGGCAGGTGTGGGAGCTGTGAGGCCCCTGGGCAGAGGGGAAGCCGTTTCCAGGTCGGGGCTCCGGGCTGGAGTGGAGCCCTAGGCTCTGCGCCTGGACCTGGCGGCCCATTTCCAGTCTCCGGGACCCTCCTTCCGGGGAAACCCCTGATCCCATACTCAACTCCCTGCTCCACAGACAGCCCCCAAGTTGCATCACCTCCATAGTTCCACACTCACACTGCCTGCCCGCCCCCAAAGCCTTCCCATCCTCACTTTTTTAAAAATATATTTTATTGATTTTTTATAGAGAATAAGGGAGGAGAGAGATAGAAACATCGATGAGAGAGAAACAGCCATCAGCTGCCTCTTGCACACCCCCCACCGGGGATGTGCCCACAACCAAGGTACTTGCCCTTGGCCGGAATCGAACCTGGGGCCCTTCAGTCCGCAGGCCGACGCTCTGTCCACTGAGCCACACCGGTCAGGGCCCACCCTCGCTTTTCTCGCTGCCGTTACTGCCTTGCTCCTCACTCTCGTTCTCTGTCCTGGCGCCCCTCCTCTGTCTGTCTGCTACGAGGAGCCCCGTTCTCCCTTCACACTGAGGACCCCCCAGGACAGAGCACTGTCTCCCCCGAGAGCGCTGGGTGGTCTCTCCTCACTCGGGCCCTGCCCCGAGCCCAGCCTGTGTGCGGGTTTCAGGGCAGGGCGGGGGGGTGGGGGCAGAAGCCCTGGCCTTTCTCGGGGTCCCCCGGGCGCTCACCTGGCCGGATGTAGTGTCTGGCCTCGTGGGCAGTGAGGGGCAGCACGGTGGGCAGCCCCGCCTCGGAGCGCACGGCCTCCATGCGCAGGAAGCGGCTGGTGATGTACATGTTGTCGTAGCTGTCCAGGTGCAGGTAGCAGTACCGGTAGAAGAGGGCCCTGGGGGAGCACGCACGAGGCTCCTCAGCACCCCTGATCTGACCCCACAGGGCACCGCCCGACACACACACACGGGAACTCCAGCCCCCAGAATGCCCTGGGACGACCCAGCCCCAGCGGCGCCCAGCACGGCCCTCACTGGAGGTAGAGCAGCACCAGCAGCAGCGGCGTGCTGTAGCCCATCAGGGCCAGGGCCTCTCGGAGGCGGTACAGCTTCAGGCTGACCTCCTCGTAGAGGTCCAGCGCCACCTGGGACAGGCTCCGCGAGGCCTCGAGGTCCACGGAGAAGTAGTGGGTGGCGGTCACGTTGAACTCAAACTCCTGACGCACCCGGTTAATCAGCTTCTGCACAGCTGGGGCCCCAGGCCACAGGGAGAGGTGAGCCAGGACCAAGAGGGGGAGACAGCCTCACCTGAGGGAGGGGCCTGGCACAGCCCAAGGGCCAGCCAGCTGCAGGCCAGCCAGGGCCCCCCGTGCTCGCCCCCATGGTGGACCGAGGAAGGGACAGGGCCTTCACTAGCCCTGCTCTACAGTCAGGCTTTGGTGAGGCAGCTCCAGTGGCTGGGCCTCAGTTTCCGAATCTGCACAGCACAGATGTGGCTCCAGGCAACCTGCTGAGGTCCCTTCCTGCTCTCGCATTCTCCTGTCCACGGACTGGGGCAGGGCCAGAGGGCGGGCAGGAAGTGTGAGCGTGGAAATACGGAGGAGATGCAACTTGGGGGCTGTCTGTGAAGCAGGGAGTTGAGTATTGGGGATCAGGGGTTCCCCAGAAAGGAGGGCTCCTGGAGACTGGAAATGGGCTGCCAGGCCCAGGTGCGATGGCCATCCCAGGATGAGGGAGGGAGGGAGACCTCCCAGGAGCACCACAGGGAGCAGGGCCCGAGGCGTCACTCACGGATGCCGATGGTCGTGCGCAGGAAGGGCTGGATGTACTTGGGGATGATGCAGAACACCTGGACCACTGAGCGCCAGAGGCCGAGTGTCAGGAGGGCAGAGAGTGAGGCCGGCCTCTCCTCCCTCCAGGGACCCTGTTCTCACGAGGTCCTCTCGACCTTCTGCTTGTCCTCCTGGCCTCGTAACCTCTGGCTCCAAACCTTTTGGCTTCTCCCTCTCACCTCACCCTCCCACATTGGTGTCTCACCATAGTCCCTCCACCCCATGCTGGGCCAGCATCCTTTTTTAATCTTTTTTTTTTTTTAATGTATTTCTTTATTGATTTCAGAGAGGAAGGAGAGAAAGGTAGAAACATCAATGATGAAAGAGAATCATTGATTGGCTGCCTCCTACACGCCTCCCACCGGGGATCGAGCCCACAGCCCAGGCGAGTAGTGCCCTTGGCCAGAATAGAACCTGGGACCCTTCAGTCTCCAGGCCGACGCCCTATCCACTGAGCCGAACAGGTTTCGGCTGGGCCAGCATCCTTATTGACCCTACAGTCATCACCCCCTGCTGGTCCCCTGGGCCCGCCCTCCCCACAGACCCCGCCCCCAATGCGCAGGGGCCCCCAGCCCCCCAGCCCCGCCCCTGAGCCCCTGGCGCCCTCACAGCTGGCGAGTCCGCAGAGTACCAGCTTGAAGGGCATGAGCACGTAGCACAGGTGGTAGGCCTGCGGGATGACCTTCATGCAGCTGTCCTTGGCGTCATCGAAGACGTGCGCGCACTTCAGGTAGGGGTTGCCCAGCTCCGCGTTGCACACGTCCCCGATGTGCAGGAGCCAGTACCACACGTTGCGCAGGGCCCTGGCTGGGAAGCGCCGCGGGGCTGGCACACCTCCTCTTAGGGGCTTGGGGAGCACCAGGAGAGCCCCGTGCTCCCGGGGCCTGGCTGTGTGTGTCCCTCGGGGCGAGTCAGCTCCCAGGAAGGGCCCACAGGGTTCCGGACGAGGGCGAGGAGACTGGGTGAATGTTGACACCACCACCCCCTCCCCCAAGCAGACGTGCGCACGCACTGACCTACGTGCTTCACGCCGTCCATGATGGACCGAAAGAACTTGCGGACCCGGTCGGCCACTACTTTGGCCTTCTGGGCAATGGCTTTAATCTTGTCCAGGGCACCTGGGAGGCAGGGCAGGGCCACTGGGGGGTCTCTTCCTCTGGGGACGCCTTCTTCCCACGCTGTCCCTGGGGTGGGGAGGGGAGGGGGGCTGCCAGGGGGAGCCTGGATGCCTGGGTCTGGGAGGAGTTTCCCTGGCAGGGGAGCAGCCGGGGAGCACAGGTGAGGGGCCTGCCAGGTGCGGGGGGCGGGGGGGCGGCATCGGCAGAGGAATGACGCGGAGGCCTTACTGACAAGGGGCTGCTTCACTCGCTGCAGCATTGCGGCCGTCTGGTTCAGGGCCAGCTCCGCCCCGCAGGCCACGGCCTCGCTGGCCTGGGTGAAGTTGCGCAGAGTGTTGGCACAAGGCCCTTGCAGCACCAACACAAGGGCAGCCAGCAGCAGCAGCGCCTGGCTCTGCTCTGGGGAGGGGGGGAAGTTCCATCAGAAGCAGGACCCCAGCCTTGCAGCTGGCACCACATCCGATCCCTCCCAGAAGCCTTCAGAGTGTCTCCCTCCACTTCCCCGAACACCCAGGTCCCTCCTGCCCCCGCCCCCGTCCTGGGACTGCCCTCCCCCCGGAGCCACGCTCACTGGAGAAGGCCTGGGGCAGCAGCAGGAGGACAGTGACCCGGACCCGGCGAGAGAATGCCATGCCCAGGCCGAGGAAGCCGGCCAGCGTCAACGTGCCCACCAGGCAGCCCCAGGGGCTCTGCCCTTCCACCAGCAGCTCCACGAGTCCGTAGGCCGTGGCCAGGGTCAAGCCCAGGCCGAAGGCCCCCAGACTGCGGACCGCTGCCCGGGCCGGGCTCGGCTCCTCTGCCCCTAAGCCGGGCCGCACAGCATCCCGCAGGCCTTTGAGCTTGGCAGCCGAGCCCATGTGTCCGTCCAGGCCTTTGAGCTTGGCAGCCAAGCCCATGTGTCTGCCCATCTCCAGGAGACGCCCCAGGTTCCGCGGCCCGTAAAGAGCCCCGGAATTCCTCGCCGCATTCTGAGGTTCCGGGCTTTCACTGTGTGTGTGTGTGTGTGTTGGGCTCTCTAATCTCCATCCCCCATCTCAGGGCAGAGGGGAGACTGGAGACACAGACCTCACTCAGGTTGTGGGGGACACAGAGGAGACGGGAGCAGAACCTCACATCCCAGGACATCCCCGAGGAGACTTCTGAACGAGAGAGGGTTCCGCCGAGCAGACATGGACACCGGAGCTCACCAGGAGGGACCCAAAGGGCAGCGGAGGAGACAGCCCCACACCAGTGAGTCCGTCATCAGGCACCACCTTGCTGGCGCCTCCCGCCCCCAGTCCTCTCATCCAGACTCTCCTCCAGGACCTCCTCTCCTTCAGAGGAGCCCCTCCTTTTTCCCTCAAGTCTGCCCCCCTTCCTTCAGGGCCCCTCCAGTTTCCCCCAGCCTCTAGCCCCCTGCAAGCCCTCACCCTAAGGAACCGGTCAGAGAGTGGGATGTTGGCTCTGACGGGTTAAACTCTTTGGCCTCTCAGCAGTGCAGAGGCTCCTGAGCTGGGGACTGCCCCCCGCCTGCAGCCGATTCCTGTGGCGCCAGCCGGGCGAGTTTCCGGTCACGGCTGTCCTGCTGGGGGCAGGCACTGGGGGGCTGCTGGCCATAGGTGAGTGCGGAGCAGAAGGGAGGGGTGGGCCGGTCTCTGCGTCTTTGTGTTGACTCGGTCCCCTCAGGTCTCTTTCAGCTCCTGGTGAACCCGATGACCATCTACGAGGAACAGAAGATGGCGGTGCTGTACGGCTTGGCCGGTGAGTGCGGGGCCAGCGGCAGGGGGGGCCCCCAGAGGCCGGAGGAACACGGCCCAGGCCTGGGTCTCCAGGGAGGAGTCTGCGCTTGTTTCTTCTGGACCCAAATGTGGCCTCAGCCTGGACTTGGCCTTTGCGGGGAGATCCAGAGGGAGGAGGCCCCAGTCTGTAGAGAACACAGTTCTTTCCCGTGAGGAGTCTCCCCAACCTGAAGGACTCCCCAGTACCCTCGTGCTACAGCCCCAACCCCATGACCCTTCCTCATCCCCGTCCCTCCTCCCCTCTCTGGCCTTGTGTCTTGCTCCTCTTGATAAGCTCAATTCATTCATTCAGCGCTAACTGTGCACCTGCTGAGAATTTAGCAACGAAGGAGATTGACAAGCAGCTTTTTTTACATTCCAATGGAGAGAGTTAGACATTACACGGACAAGGAATAAGCAAGAGCATTTCTGATAGCGACACGTGGTATGAAAGTTAACCAGGCCCCGCCGGTGTGTGGCATGATGGTTGAGTGTGGACCCGTGAAAAGAGGCCCCGGTTGGATCCCCTGTTTCGACACATGCTCAGGTTTTAGACTCGATCCCCAGTAGGGGGTGTGCAGGAAGCAGCAGATCCATGTTTCTCTCTCATTGATGTTTCTGTCTCTCTATCCCTCTCCCTCCCTCTCTCCTAAGTCAATTGAAAAATGCATATTAAAAAAAAAACAGCAGGGGAATATGATGGAAAGGGGCTGGGGAACTGCCCTAGCTTGAGTAGTCTGGGAAGGCTTCTCAGAGGAGGTGACATTTGAATATCAGGAGCTGTTGGGCTGTGAGAACAGAAAGCCCACCTAAAAGTGGTTTAACCATAAAGAAAGTTTATTATCTCATCCTAGAGGCCCGGTGCATGAAATTCGTGCATGGGTAGGTTCCCTAAGTCTGACCGGAGATCAGGCCCATCCGGGCCTTCCAGATGCCAGTGGGCCTTCCTTTCCTGGCTGCTGGCTGCAGGCCAGGGTCTTCCTTTGTTCCGTACCGCCCCCTAGTGTCAGTGTACGTCATAACGTCATAACGAGCAATCAAACTCCTGGTCTATAGTCAAACTCCTGAGGGGACAGTTTGCATATTAGCCTTTTATATATATATATAGATAGATAGATAATAAGTCTCAAGTTAGAGTGGAATTTGGATTTTGGGTAATTCAGCAGTTTAGCAAACCCACCAAGGACTCAGATTCCTTTCATCTCTCTCTCTTTTTTAAATCCTCACCTGAGGATATATTCCCACTAATTTGTAGAGAGAGTGGAAGAAAGGGAGGGGGGGGGAAGAGAGAGAGAGAGAGAGGTGAGAGAGACACATCAGCTGGTTGCCTCTCACGTGTGCAGGGGCTGGGGATCAAGCTTGCAACAGAGGTACATGCCTTGACCGGAATAAAATTTGGGACCCTTTGGTCTGCAGGCTGATGCTCTATCCACTGGGCCAAGCTGGCCAGAGCTCTTTCACCTTTTTTCTGCTCCGTCTTCGGCCGTCAGCCACTCCTCGTCGGGTCATGAAGGGGTGCCACCACTCTGGGCATCACATCTTCCTGTGACCAAGTCAGAAAACCAGCGCACCCACTCCATCCTATTGTCTCTTTTAAGAACAAGGAGGACGTTCCTGTAACCCCCCACTCAGCTTCCCCCCACGTCTCGTCAGCACTTGGCAGCACATGCCCTTCCTGAGCCTATCCCACGCGAGGAGCACGCCACTGGCAGCCCCACCAGTTTGCTGGATGAACTGCTCTCTACTAGGTGTACCGGTTAATAATGTGGATTTTTTTCTTTTTTAATATATCTTATTCATTCTTTTACAGAGAAGAAGAGAGAGGGATAGAGAGTTAGAAACATTGATGGGAGAGAAACATCAATCAGCTGCATCCTGCACACCCTCTACTGGGGATGTGCCCCCAGCCAAGGTACATGCCCTTGACCTGAATCGAACCTGGGACCCTTCAGTCCGCAGGCCGATGCTCCATCCGCTGGGCCAAACGGGTTTCGGCAATGCAGATTTTTTTCAATAGGTGGAGTTACACATGTGTAAAAAAATCCGCATTATTAACCAGTACACCTAGTGTGGGATACCGACAGGAAACTGCTATTTCTCCGACCAGTGTATTCACACCTGCCCTGTTGCTGAGGACCTCTCACATAGACCCTTCCCTTTCTGGCTACTTTCATTTTGAAGCCCCAGTCCTGCTTCAGAAATTATGACTATTTTTAAAAGATCCAATTCCGTCTACTCTATAACATTTCCATCTCAGTTCCTACTCGGCCGGCTCCCCCTCCCCTCGCCGCCTCCTCAGCGCAGGCCTGACCCGGTGGGGGTCCTGCAGGGGAGAAGGGCGCTCAGCCGATCCTTGACTTTGTTCTCCATGTTCTTCCCCACCGGTGGTTCTGCTGTCGGAACGGGATTAGAAGAATTAGAGGAAAAGGGACACACGTGTGAAGTCCCCAGAGCTATTGGGATTCCTCTGTGTGACAGGCACTCACGCCTGGCGGCTCCCGGGTCTGCTTACTGTCTCCTTGGCGGCTCTGAGCCGCCCGGCGGGGCCCAGGTCACCCCCGGGGCGGGGGGGGGGGCAGTTCCACTCGGCTGAGCTCGGATGAAGCCCCCCACGGCTCCGCAGGCAGCCCACAGCCTCTGCTCGCTGGGTCCCTCCCCCAGGCAGCGCCCTTTCGGATGGGGGGCCTCACAGATGACGTAGGCCTGCTCCTTTCCAGAATGGCCTCTCGTCCCGGAGAAAACGCCCACTCGGAGCCCTGCCAGACTGGGAAGGGACGGCTCCTTCAGCCACGCTCTCCAGCCACGGAGCGCGTACCATGCTCACTCCACGAGCTTCCCCGGCTCTTGGCTCGGGGCAACCCCGGGTCTGCAGCTCAGCAGGAGTCTGCCTACTCCAACCGTCTCTCTCCACTCCCAGAAAACTCAAATTTCTGGTCCTGTCCTTACACAGACTGGTTGGGGAGGAGGGTGAGAGACTAGCTTTGCTCTTTGGAAGTCAAGAGAAGAGGTTGGCACCTCCATTGGGCTCTCTCTCTTTTTAATCTTTATTATTGATTTCAGAGAGGAAGGGAGAGGGAGAGAGATAGAAACATCAACGGTGCCCTAACCGGTTTGGCTCAGTGGATAGAGCGTCGGCCTACGGACTGAAAGGTCCCAGGTTCGATTCCGGTCAAAGGCATGGGTTTCGGGCACATCCCCAGTGGGGGGAGGAGGGTGCAGGAGGCAGCTGATGAATGTTTCTTTCTCATCTTTCATGTTTCTAACTCTATATCCCTCTCCCTTCCTCTCTGTAAAAATAATCAATAATAATATATATGTGTTTGTGTGTGTGTGTTTGTGTGTGTGTATCCTATTTAATAAAAGAGTAATATGCAGATTGACCATCACTCCAACACACAAGAGGGCTGCCTCCATGTGATCAAAGATCCTGCCCCCATGTGGACACAAGATGGCCATCACAACATGGCCAACAGGGGAGGGCAGTTGGGAGGTTCCAGGCCCTACAAGGGAGAGCAGTTGGGGGCGATCAAGCCTACAGGGGAGGGCAGTTAGGGGTGACCAGGCTGGCAGAGGAGGGAAGTTGAGGGTGACCAGGCCTATAGGGAAGGGCAGTTGGGGGGGACCCAGGCCTGCAGGGGAGGGCAATTAGGGGCAAACAGGCTGGCAGGGGAGCAATTAGGCATCAATCAGGCTGGCAGAGGAGTGGTTAGGGGTGACCAGGCTGGCAGAGGAGGGAAGTTGAGGGTGACCAGGCCTACATGGAAGGGCAGTTGGGGGGGACCCAGGCCTGCAGGGGAGGGCAATTAGGGGCAAACAGGCTGGCAGGGGAGCAATTAGGCATCAATCAGGCTGGCAGAGGAGTGGTTAGGGGGTGATCAGGCTGGCAGGCAGAAGCAGTTAGGGGCAATCAGGAGGGCAGGCAGGAGAGCAGTTGGAAGTCAGCAGTCTCGGATTGTAAGAGGGATGCCGGTAGGATGGGGCCTAACTGGGCAGTTGGACATCCCTCAAGGGGTCCCAGATTGGAGAGGGTGCAGGCTGGGCTGAGAGACACTCCTCCCCATGACCCCCCATATGCATGAATTTCGTGCACTGGGCCTCTAGTATATATATAAAGAAAACTCAGCCAAAACTGATTCTTCTCAGTGGATAGAGCGTCGGCCTGGGGACTGAAAGGTTCCAGGTTCGATTCCGGTCAAGGGCATGTACCTTGGTTGCAGGTAAATCCCCAGTAGGAGGCGTGCAAGAGACAGCTGATGGATGTTTTTCTCTCATCGATGTTTCTGACTTTCTATCCCTCTCCTTTCCTCTCTGTAAAAAAATCAATAAAATCAATCAATCAATCAATCAATCAATAGAAAGAAAGCCCAGGTTCTCACCTGAGAACATTAAAAAAAAAATCGATGGTGAGAGAGAGATTGGCTGCCTCCTGCAGGCCCCACACTGGGGATGGAGCCCACAACCCGGGCGTGTGCCCTGACCGGGATTGAACTGTGACCTCCTTCCTGGTTATAGGTCGATGCTGAACCACCGAGCCACCCCAGCCAGGCCACGGGGCTCCCTTTAGAATGTAGGGCAACTCTATCAACTGTGGTCCTCAGCTTGAGTCTTTGGTCGAAAGGCCCAGACCACAGAAAAAGCCCCTGCAGTGTTGCTTCACCGCCACTGGATCAGGCAAACCCAGATCTACTCCCGGCGTCAGGGTGTGCACAGGCCATCGCCCTGAACAAAACTCGTGTTGTCTCAGCAAGACAGGAAGCAGAGCAAGCAGCTGGGTGGCACCAACAGGGTTTGCAGCAAACCTGTATGACGAGGTGGTGCCAGGCAGGTGAGGATGGGGGGGCGTGCCCCCGGCTGGGAGAACAGCCAGGGCAAAGACCAGAGGGGAGGAATGAGCTTGGCATGTTCTAGAAACAGCTGCGAGGTCTGCGAGGGCGGACACGGCGGGCGAAGGGCTGAGCGGCGTGAAATCGCGTCGGGAGGGAGGCAGAGGCCAGACCACGAGTCTGCAGACCCTGTTGAAGGAGGTGGATCTGTTTCCAAGTGTGGTAGGGAGTCACTGGATGGTTTAAAGCAGATAGGGGACGTGATCTGATTTCTGTTTTCACAAGATCGCTCTGGCTGCCTTGTGACAGCCAAGTATAGGCTCAGCAGGAGAGGAGGTGGGAGGCCAGCTGGTCCCAGGGAGAGATGACCGAGATGACGGGGTGAGGGGGTTTGGGGTGCAGGTTGCTCCGTGAGGGCAGTGGAAATGAGTGAAACGTAGACTCGGGCTTTGCTTTGGAGACCCTGGGAGGAACACTCCATCCACATAGGAATCTTCTAGGTTCCCTGACCAGCCTGTGCTGTTCCTTTGGCCTGGAATGCCGCCTGAGCTTCTAACAACAGTTACTCATCTCCCAGGCCCAGCTGACACATCACTCCTTTGTCCAGCGTCTCGGCCCCACCCCTCCCTGCAGAAGTGCCCGCTCCCTCCTCTGCTCCCACGGCTCTCTGTGAGCGCCTCCCTGAGCACTCAGCACGCCGCCCTGTAGTCATCTGTTTACTCGTCTGTCTCCCCCGGGGTTATGAGCTCCAAGGAGCTCACCGTCTGCTCTCATAGACCACAGGGACACACGTGTGAAACAGCTAAGACATACCGGGAGGTACATGCTTAAGGGCCCAAGGAGGGACGGAGACTGGGGTGCTGTAGGCGCCAGAGCATGGGGAATGTGAAGGTGGCTCTGACCTCTCTTCTGATGGCTCTGAGCACCAGGGCCTATTTCCAGAGTTTTCCTCTCGTTCTCTCTGCTCCCTCAGCACCCTAGGGTAAGCGAGAAGGCAACCTGGAAATGAATAGGCTCCCTTCCCTTACACATTCACGCACTCATGTGCAGACACAATGTCAATCACCAGCCATGGCTGTTCCGTCTCCCAGCCCTCCAGAAACGGGCACACAGTGGAACTCTGTAAATGGCGGCTGGATGCTGAAACCAGTTTGGCTCAGTAGATAGAGCGTCGGCCTGTGGACTGAAAGGTCCCAGGTTCAAGTCTGGTCAAGGGCATGTACCTTGGTTGCGGGCACATCCCCAGTGAAGGGTGTGCAGGAGGCAGCTGATCGATGTTTCTAACTATCCCTCTTCCTTCCTCTCTGTAAAAAATCAATAAAATATATATTTTTTTAAATGGCTACTGGATAAGTGGAGTAATGAGTGGCCTGGAAGGCCTATCGGAGTCCCTGTAGATGGGGACAGGAGCGGGATGTGGTGTTCTAGAAGGGAGCTGGGGGTGGGAGGATTGCTCTAGCAAACCTGGTAGACTAACCAGCTTCCTTGCTCTGCTTTGCCACCTCCTGGGCTCTCCCGACAGGCTTTGGGGCCGTGGGCTGGGGGACCTCCCCTCACGTCCGTTGTGCCAGCCTCCTGCTGATCCCCAAAATGCTGGGCAAAGAGGGCAGGCTCTTTGCGTTGGGATACGCCTTGGCCGCCATCTATGAGGGTGAGTGTGCCCCTGGATACTCATGAGTGTCCTGGTGGGACACCCCAGAGAGCTGGGCCTGGGGAAGGGGGAAGGGTGGGAATCTAATCCCAGCTGCTGCCATTTGCTGTGTGTCCCTGAGACAGTTCCTCCCCATCCCCGGCCTCCTCTGCTGACACAGGTGGAAAAACCAGGGGCTGAATGAGAGGACCCCTCAGTCAGATTCGTCTCTGGAAGGTGGTCCCTGCGTGCAGTGTGGGGGCTAGGGGTGAGCTTCAGGAAGTGGCTTAGCTCTGGAGGGAGGACCCACCAGGGCATCTTCCCCCAGGACCGGTGGTCAACCTGCGACACAACCTCAATGAGGTGGTGGCCTCGCTGGGCTGCACCGTGGAGCTGCAGATCAACAACACGCGGGCCGCCTGGCGCGTGTCCACCGCCCCGCTGCGTGCGGTCTTCAAGGACCTGCTGGTCAGCACCCCGCAAGCCCGGGGCCCCGGGGTCCCTATTCCCAGGGGGCCTAGGTGACATGAGCTGGGAGCTGTGACCCTGAATTCACACTCTCCCAATGGGGGTACTCTTGGCATTTTTTTTCAGGACTGTCCCCAAACATTGCAGGATGGGCCTTGGGTCCTGGGCACTAAATGCCAGGAGCCCCCGCCCCCAGGCATGGAGACAGGCCTTGCTTCACACACATCTCCAAACACCAGCGTGGGAGGTTCGTTGGGTGGCTAAACTAGAATGTCATGGGATTGGGGGCCTTGGCCTTGAGGATTTGGAAGCTTTGAAGACCAGGGGACTAAAGCATTGGGTTTGGGAGACTGGGGTTTGGGGGGGGGTGTGGAATGTTGGGCTGGGAAGATAGGGGTTGAAGGGCTTGGGAGTTGGGACATTGAGACGGCCTGAGAGATGGGTGATGTGGGGTGAAGTCCAAGGACTTGGGGAGCCCTTCCCTGATGAGCTAGGATCTGGGATGGGAGGCCTGAGGGGGAGCTGGGAGCCTGGGAGGTGAGCAAAGCAAGAGGCAGCTGGGGAGAGGAGCAGGCCCGGGGACTATAACCAGTGGAGAGTTAAGGTGAGCATCTACCTCAGGGCCAGGCTCCTATAGGCCTGTTCCTAGAGCCCACAGCTTGGCTAATGGTATGTGGGGGGCGGGGGGGGCGCAGGAAGGAGAGGCTGTGGGGCAGCAGGAGCTCCAAGCCCCTGTCCCTGCCCCTTCCACCCCTCTTACCCCCAGGGCAGCAAAAAGTCACTGAGCGACGAGACCCGAAACATCTCCAACTCCTTCGATGACCTGGACGCCCAGGTGAACAGCGAGACTGGCTACTCCCCCGAGGATGCCGCAGGCTTGGACAACACGGCCCCAGCGGGGAGGATGCACCGAGCCGCGGCCTTCAGACCCCACCTCTCCACCCAGAAGATGTACGAGCTGAAGACGAAGCTGCGCTGTGCCTGTGAGGGGCGTCCCCGGGCGGGGCGGGCCGTGGGGCGGGGCGCCAGGTCAGGGTGTGGGGTCTCAGACAGCCCTCGCCCCTCCCCTCAGACGTGGTGGACAAGGCCATACTCAGCTGCCGCCTCTGGTTTGACAAAAAGCACCAACAGTGCATGCAACGCATCCGGGTGCCGCTCCTCAACCACCTGCTCTGCCTGCCCATGAAGTTCAAGTTCTTCTGTGGCATCGCCCGGGGTCAGCACCATGGCAGGAGGGCGGGGAGGACCAGGGCTAGGGGAGCTGAGTCCTTGGGGTGCGTTGGGAAGGCGTGGGGCAGGAAGCCATGAGGCGGGAGGCTTTCGGCTCTGAGGACACAGCCCCCGCAGAGCCAGCCCCTCCACCCTTGAGGGTAGGTGACAGCCATGCTCTGTGCCACCTTTTCAGCTGAAAATTGGGCATCACAGCATCAATAGTGCTAATGCCGCCCAGGGTTTGTTTTTGTTGTTTTAAAAATATATATTTTATTGATTTTTTTACAGAGAGGAAAGGAGAGAGATAGAAACATCGATGAGAGAGAAACATCGATCAGCTGCCTCTTGCACCTGGGGATGTGCCCGCAACCAAAGTACATGCCCTTGACCGGAATCAAACCTGAGACCTTTCAGTCTGCAGGCCGCCGCTCTATCCACTGAGCCAAACCGGTTAGGGCAACAGCTCAGGGTTTTTGAGGGTTTAAGGAGATAACCCTTGTGAAGAAGGTAACAGAGCTGGCAAGCGGAGGAGTTGCTCTGTGAATACCGACTAACGTTATCAATAATTGGTATGGTGATAGACAGGTGAAATAAGGGGGAAATCAGACCTTGTCCCTGAGGAAAAGAACTCCAGGAAAGCAGAGAGGAAACTGACTCAGGTGGTAGAAAGCCGTGGGCATGGAGGCAGAAGGCAGGACGGAGGGGTCTCCGAAGGGAGACCTGGAGGCTGGGCACGGGGAGGCAGCCCTCACCTGGCCCCGCTGCCCACAGCGATGGAGATTTGGTGCCGCAGCCGCATCCCAGTGGAAGGCAACTTCGGGCAGACGTACGACTCTGTCAACCAGTCTATTCACGGGCTGAGCGGGGACTTTTCAGCCACCATTAACTACAGGGTAGGAGGCAGGGCATTTTGGAATGGGGGGTGGGTAGGGAGTGGGAGGGCACAGGGAAGAGGACCTGAGGTAGGGCAAGTGGGGGCGGGAGAAGATATCTCTGGGTGTGGGGCGGGGGAGGGAGCAGAAGGGGAACAGCACTGGTGCTGGGCGCCAGGAGAGGAACGGGCTGAGTCTGAGGTGTGCGGGGCCTGGCGCTGGGCTGGAGGGTCAGCCAGGTGTGAGGCGTGTCAGCTCATACAGGTGCAGGGGAGCGAGCCCGGGTCGAGGAGGGTGTTGAGCTCCCACAGATCCTGTGACAAGCCCGGGGACGTGACATGAGTGGGGACCGGGGAGAGATGCCACAGAGAGGCGGGGCCTGGGAAACAGAGGAGCTGCTCTGTGAATACCGACTTTGATTGCGGGCACATGCCCAGTAGGGAGTGTGCAAGAGGCAGCTGATCGATGTTCGATGTTTCTAACTCTCTATCCCTCTCCCTTCCTCTCTTAAAAAAAAAAAAGTTGGCATGGGTATAGGCAGGTGGAAAACAGGGGCTGGGGGCGGGGGAGAGGGGAGATCAGACCTTGTTTCTGGGGAAAAGAATCCAAGGAAAGCAGAGAGGAATGGACTTACGGTGGCAGAGAGCCTGCAGGGCCTGTGCCTCCCGCAGGAAGAGAAGCAGGCCGGGCTGCTGGGCCTCAACGCCAGCTGGGAGCACGTGAGCACCGAGGTGCGGGACTACGTGCGGAGCCAGGAGGCCCAGCTGGAGTGGGGCCTGGGGCTGCTGCACCTGCTGCTGTCCTGCACCTTCCTGATCGTCCTCCACGCGTGAGCTCTGCCTCCCCCACCTCCTCCACCCCCCTCTCCTGAAGCCCCTTCCTCGGCTCCGGAGAGGAGCCCCCAGGGGAGGCTGGGAGAGCGGACCAGCGGGCCCACCTCCAGCTCTGAATGTCATGTCCTCGTGCCCTTCGCCTTGCCGTTCCCAACGCGGGGCGAGTTTACAGAGTTAAAGGACACGTGGCATTTTGTCAGAAGAGCCTCGCCCGTGTTGCTGCCCCCTCCAGAGGGCGGCCGTCTTCCTCTCTCTCTCCCCCCCCCCCCTCTCTCTCTCTCTCTCGCTCCTTCCAGCCTTCATCCCGACGCTGACGTTTTTACTTCCCGCTTTGACTTTTTGATTTTTTTTCTTGCCCTTCATATCCCCCTTGGCTCTGATTCTGTGCCATTTTTATCGTCCAATTCTGCTTTCATTTTCTCCCGCCCGCTGTGCTGGCAGCTACGTTCCCTCCATTTGGACCAAAGTCCTCAGCCCCACCCAGCCTGGCGTCCGGCCGGGCTGCCCCGGGCCTCGCTCTCCGTCCCTCGGTGACCTCTGGACCCTCTGTTTCCTGTCTCCACCCCCACATGCTCGAGATGGGCAGGGGCTGGGCAGGGCCCCGGGCAGGGCCAGCCACAGGGGCTCCTGCCCCGTCCGCCCTTGTTTGTGGAGCCCGGGGTGACTTCAGTGCGTGGTTACGTGTGTGCCTGTGAGAGGACAAAGATGAATGAGCCGTCTTCCCACCCTCGAGAAGCTCGTGGTGGAGGGCAGACAAGAGAGGCATCCGAGAGACAGAGACGATTCAAGGGCTGTGGGGCGGGTGTGGGAGCGGAGGAGGTGCCCCGGCAAGGGCTTATAAAAGGGCTTCAGAAGGCTGCAGATGGGGAGCCAGGGTCAAGGAGAGAAAGGGTGTTCTCTTGGGCAAGGATCCTGGCAGCCGTGGGCTGTGCAGGGCAGAGGACTCGGCTGCAGTGGGCTGGGCCAGACAGTCTGGAAAGCCCTGGGGGCAGTGGCAGGATGAACTGGGACCGACGGAAGGCAGGAGTCCAAGGTGGGTCAGAGGTGAGGGAGCTTGGCGGGCCTGGGGGCGGCAGGAAGCTGGCCAGAGAAGGCCCTAAAAGGGAAAGGTGTCGCAGGCCTCCCAGCTAGCGTGGGGAGGGGAGGGAAGGAGGCACAGAGTCCAGAGGCACTTCCAGGCTTGCAACCTGGGTGAGGTCACTCACTGAAGGGGCAGCGTTGGGGGCAGGCCTTTGCAGAGCAGCGACAGGTTCCTCCACAAGGGGGCGCTCACAGTCTTTCTTTGCCTCTATAGTTGGTTCTACTGGAAAGGGAAAGATGTATGAACGGTGACAAGGGCCCAGAGCCAATAGCATTGGCAGTTATGTTTCACTTCACAGAGATTATTTAATGTAGCTTTATAGTTTCAAACACATTTTACTTTTAAAAAATATTTTTATTGATTTCAGAGAGGAAGGGAGAGGGAGGGAGAGAGAGAAACATCAATGATGATAAAGAAGCATTGATTGGCTGCCTCCTTCACGCCCCTACTGGGGATGGAGCCGGCAACCCAGGCATGTGTCCTTGACCGGAATCGAACCCGGGACCCTTCCGTCTGCAGTCCGATGCTCTACCCACTGAGCAAAACCGGCCAGGGCTCAAACACATTTTCAACAATTAACTTTTTTTTTTCCCCTTAGAAAGCGGAAGCATTATGTGGGACCTTGGGAGGTACAAGGAGGAGAGTTACACGTGTCCACGCACCCACCTACCTCCCCCCCACATACACACAGAAACCACTGCTGAAGCCAGGGATGTGTCAGAGGGGAAGGAAAGTGGTTTGGGGGGTGACTTTAGCTTGAAGGAACCTCCAGGAGAAGTTTTTCAGGCTCAGCCGCGAGGCGAGGACTCAGCGGTGCACGGGGGAGTCCTAATGGGTCAGGTGACGCCTGGAACCCGGCAGGCTTCTCCCATCTCGGGGCCTTTGCTCTTGCTGTTTCCTCTGCTTGATGTTCACCCTGTGAGATCCATGCCTGGAACGTCTCCCCTCCCCCTGTGACGCCCCCCACGGCTCCTCCCGTCCCGGGTCTCTTGCTGGTGCAGACGTCTTTCCCTGGACCCGCCTGCCTGCGGGCAGGGCAGAGGCTTCCAGGGTGTAGAAGGCGCTCAGTGGCCGCTGCTGGAGTGACTGTGCCCTAAGGAAGCCCAGGGCGGAGAGAGACGGGGACCCCCTCACCCGCAGGTCCTTCTCCTACATGGACAGCTACAACGGGGACATCCGCTTCGACAACATCTACATCAGCACCTACTTCTGCCAGATCGATGCGCGCAGGAAGAAGCTGGTGAGTGGCCCGGTCTCACCCAAGGGTGCGTCCCTGGGTGCCCTGTGGCTTCAGCTCCAAGAGGGCAGGGGGGTCGGGGTGAGGGCCCTGGGTGTCCCTCGCTGAGCCGACATCTTTTTCCAGGGCAAACGGACTCTGCTGCCGCTCCGCAAAGCGGAGAGGAAGACCGTCATCTTCCCCTACGACCTCACCATCCAGGCCTCGGAGATGGGAAACGTGGTGAGGATGGCGGGGGCCCCTGGAGGCACAGATCCGAGAGTGGGGGGCAAAGGCATCGAGAGGGCTCCCTGCCAGGCCGGGTGGCGTGCCCGCTCCACCCCTCCCGCTCTTGGGCAGATAAGGGAGCTGCTGGAGACACTGCCTGTTCTACTGCTGCTCCTGGTGCTGTGCGGACTGGACTGGGCCCTCTACTCCATCTTCGACACCATCCGCCGGCACTCCTTCCTGCAGTACTCCTTCCGCAGTGAGCCCCCCAGAGACACCCCCGTCTGGCCACCCCCTACCCCACGCTTCCCACTTTGTCTCCGCCTCTGGGTCTCAGCCCTTCCCGTCCTCCTCAGGGTCCAATCTGAGCCCTGCGACCTGACAGCTGTGCCCCGGGCCTCGGTGTCCAGCCCCCTTTGCATCTACAGTGGAAAGGGCGTGGCCTTCAGGGGAGGGATGGCGTGTGCAGTCGAGAAGCGTTTCTATGCTCGGGCCTCTCCCCATCCCCTTGACTCCAACTCCTAACCTAACCCCCACCCCCACCCCCAATCCCACGGCCCTGGATCTTTGCCTCAGGCAGTCATAAACTGGAGGTGAAAGTTGGGGGGGACTCCCTGATTGCCCGGCTTCTTCGGAAAACCATCGGGGCCCTGAACACCTCCTCGGAGACAGTGGTGGAATCAAACAACATGCGTGAGTGATGCTGATGTTTCGGAGCAGAGGCATGGAGGGCTGAGGGGCAAGGGCCTTCCCAAGGCCAAGAGTGGGGGCCTGGGCCTTGGTGTGGGGAGACAGGGGTCAGAGGAGACTGTTGGGGTTGGGGAATCAGAGCAGGATATATAGGGTCCAACCTGAATATTGGAGGATGACAGACTTGGGTCAGTGGAGCCTGGGGGCTGGGCCTTAGGGCCAGAGGTCCATCCTCTGGAAGGCACTGTCCCCCAGAACTTTCCCCTCTGGTGGAAACTGTCTACATCTGCGCTGTGTTGAGCCACATGGGTCCTGGACAGCACAGCTCTTGGGGAGGCAGGGGGGTGGAGGGTGGGGGGCAGCAGGAGTCCAGCAAGGTTTCAGACCTAACCCGGCCCTCACTGGGATGGGAATTCAGCCAGGGCTGCCCCGTCCCTCAGTGGCCAGACCCTTGACCGCCCCCCCCCCCCGCCCCCAGCCTGTCTGCCCCAGCCCGTGTCCCTGAGCACCGGAGACTATGTGAGGACTGCACTCCCCACGGGCCTGCTGGTGTGTCTCTGTCTGGTCCAGGCTTTCGGCTACCGGCTGCGGCGGGTCATCGCCGCCTTCTACTTCCCCAAGGTGCGCCCTGACCTCTCTCCTGACTTCTCCCCCCGACCCCCCAGGCAGTGCTCACACACACCAGCAGCGCCTGCACGCTGTCCCTGTCATGTCACTGACCCTCTTCCCCGGGCCCAGCGAGAGAAGAAGCGTGTCCTGTTCTTCTACAATGAGCTGCTGAGGAAGAGGGCGGCCTTCACCAAGCTGAGGCGGGCGGCCATCGTGAGGCAGGCGCGGGAGCAGAGGGCGCGGGTGAGTCAGGCCGGGCCTGCGCGCTGTGGCTCCCAGCTGGGCCTGAGAACGAGAAGGAAGGGCTTCTCCCTTCAGTCCACCCAGCCCCCACCGGGCCCCAGGCCTCTGAAGCTCAGTGAGTTCAGACACACTTCGCGCCAAAGGGCCTGGTCAGGGCTGTGGCCTCTCCGAGCCCCAGACGGCAGCCCAGCCTGAGCTCCCCAGAGGACCAGCAAGAAGCAGGCGGAAACGGGGAACAGGTTTGATACAGGCTGATCAAAGGAAAGCATGAGGGGTTCCTCAGAATGCAGGGCCCAGCCGAAACTGGTGTGGCTCAGTGGATAGAGCGTCGGCCTATGGACTGAAAGGTTCCAGGTTGGATTCCTGTCAAGGGCATGTACCTTGGTTGCGGGCAAATCCCCAGTGGGGGGTGTGCAGGAGGCAGCTGATCGATGTTTCTCTCTCATCGACGTTTCTGACTGTCTATCCCTCTCCTTTCCTCTCTGTGGAAAATCAATAAAATATATATATATTTTAAATTTAAAAAAAAGAAAAAAAGAAACCAGGGCCCAAGGCAAAGCCACGGGTCTTACTGGGAGGTCTGCAGACCAGAAGCTCAGGGCAATCCATAGGAGAGGGGAGGCAGGGGCTGGGGCCCGGAGGCCCCATGAGGGGCGTGGGGCGTAGGGAAAGTGCACTGAGTTGGAAGGCCCGGGTTCCAGGCCACACTCCCTCATGGAGCTATGTCACTCTGGCCACCACCTCACCGGACTTGGGTTTCCCTCTGAAGGACAGGGAGGTGGGACAGATCTGCAGGCCTGCTCACCAGAGACTAGTAAGCGAGTGACGGTCAGGTGTGGGGCTCTGGGTTTAAATCCTGGCTCCTGTCCTTATTGCCGCGACAACTACATGAGGTTGAGCACTCATTTAAATGCTGTGCCTTGGTTTCCTGTGAAATGGAGTCACCGGCGCCGATTGGTAGCGGTAAGGACTAAATGAGTTTTGCTGCCGCTGTGCAAGCACATGAAAAGTCCTGTACACATGTTAGTTGTCATCGTGTGATTCTAGGCCAGTGGTCGGCAAACTGCGGCTCTTTGGCCCCTTGAGTGTGGCTCTTTTACAAAATACCATATGCGGGCGTGCACATACGATGCGACTGAAACGTTGTGGCCCATGCACAGAAGTCAGTTTTTGGCTCTCAAAAGGAATTTCCATCGTTGTCCTGTTGCTATTTGGCTCTGTTGACTAATGAGTTTGCCGACCACTGCTCTAGGCAATTGGCCACCTCGCCAACCATCAGTTTTCTCACCTGGAAAAGAGATGATGATGATGATGATGATGATGACGACGACAACAATATCTGCCTTACATGGTTGTTGTTTGAATTGAATTAATTAGTTTCTTTGTACAGGGCCCAGCATTTAGAAAACAAGTGGCACCTGTTCCTATTTAATCAGCCCTAAGCAAACTCGTAAAAGTGAGAATGCCTGTTTAACTCTTTCTTCCTGTGCCCAGATCCCCTGTCCCCCATGAAACCTAACATGGACTGATGGGGAAAAAAAAAAAAAGAACATCATGTGATCCCATGTGATCCCATGACTCAGCCATGAAGTCAGGTGGGTTTTGATGGGTAGATAGAAATGTGAAGGGCATTCATTCCAAGCTGAGGGAACAGAACGTGCAAAGACTAACAATGCAAGCAAAGGGTGAGCGGGGTGCCAGGGCCAGTTGAGGAGGCAGGCACAGCTCAGGAGGGGTGCGCTGGGCCAGGGGCTGGAAAGGCTGTGAAAGCCCAGCCCAGGAGTCCTGCCTTTGGCGGGCAGTGCAGCTCCTGGAGTTTTCTGAACCAAGAGCGACCTGATCAGGCGGCCTGTGAAGAGGGAGAGTGGGGGGGGGGGGGGGGGGATCACCAAGCACCCCCAAGCCTATGGTTTTGGCCAGGGTACCTGGGTCCCGCCAGGTTTGTTTACTATCTGTGTGCCTTTGGGAAAGTCACTTCACCTTTGTGAGATTCATCGTCCTCATTTGTAAAGGGATAGTCTTATCTGTCCTCCTCCCTTCTCAGCCCCACCCTGAGAACCAAGTAAGATGATTGATGAGAAAATGAAAATAATGGCTTTTGCTGTAGCTAGCTGTGAGTCCACACTGCAGCCTCCCACTCTTTTTTTTTAAATATATTTTTATTGATTTCAGAGAAGGGAGAGGGGAGAGAGATAGAAACATCAATGATGAGAATCATTGATCTGCTGCCTCCTGCACGCCCCACACTGGGGATTAATTAAGCCCACAACCCGGGCCTGTGCCCTGACCTGGAATCCAACCTTGACCGCCTGGTTCATTGGTCCACCAGCCGGGCCCTCCCACTCTCCATCTTGGAGTGCGCGAGGGGAGCTCTCTAGACCCACCTCCCTAGCACCCTTGCTCTCTGGGGGTCTTCTTTGCCCAATCCAGTTTTCTCCAACTCGCGGGCACTGTCATGCCTTGAGTCTTCCCACAGAAGCGCTGATCAGCTCCCCTGACACCTCCTCCTCCCCTCGCTCCCTCACTAGCTCTAACCCTCCTCGCTTCCCAACAGCGCCACGACCTGGCGGACATCCTGCACCGACGCTGCCCCTTCCTGCGCCCCTGGCTGCGCCGGCGCTGTGTGGTGTGCCAGGCCCCGGAGACACCCGAGTCCTACGTGTGCCCGACTCCGGACTGCGAGGCTGTGTACTGCCGATCGTGCTGGGACGACATGCGGCAGCGCTGCCCGGTCTGCACATCCCGAGAGGAGCTCTCCTCCTCCGCCTACAGCGACAGCAACGATGACGCTACCTATGCGGAGTGAAGGGGCGCCTGCGCGCGCTCCCACTTGGCCCTTTCCTAGTTAATAAAATACAGTGCACACTCCCGCAGCCCGCGCTCCGTAGGGATCCGGCACGCGGGTGGGGAGCGGGCCGGCCGCTGCCTGGCGGGCAGCCGGGGAGACCTGACCCCGATTGCCGCAGGGCCGGGCGGCGGACTGCAGGCGGAGGCAGCAACGCTGCTGGGAAGAAGTCCGGACCTGCGGCGGGTGGAGAAGCGACGCCCCAGCCGGTCGGACCGGCCTTGGCTCCCACCCAGCACAGCAGCAGGAGAGCGGCGGCGCTGCAGCTGCGGCGAGGGGAGTCCCGGGTCCCGGCCTGGCTTCTGGAGGAGCCGGCGCGGCGGGGCGGGGCCTATACGGGGGCGGGACCTCGGCGGGCGGGGCGGGGCCTATACGGGGCGGGGCCTGGCTCGGGACCATGTGAGGGGCGGGGACCTCCAGGGGCGGGGCCGCGGCGGGCGGGGCGGGGCCTGGCTTGGGACCCTGTGAGAGGGGAGGGGCGGGGCCTGGCGGAGGCCCCGCGCGGCGCAGTGCGCGAAGCAGACCCGGCCGCCGCTGCGACTCGGCGCGCGGCCCGGCACCTGCCGCCCTCGAGGGCCCCCAGCGCCGCTGACATGCGGCTGGCGCTGCTCTGGGCCCTGGGGCTCCTGGGCGCGGGCAGCCCCCTGCCCTTCCCGTCGCTTCCAGGGACAAGTGAGTGCGAGGCCGGGAGTGGGCCAGGAGGGGAATGGAAAGAGGCGCAGGGGAGTCGGGAGTCATCGGGGTACTGGGGTCAGAAGGAGACCCTGGGAGACCCCAACTAGAGCGCGGTCGGCCCTGGTCTGCGGTCCTGGGCGAGGCCCAGCGACGGGGCGATGGAGAGGAGAGGAAAGGAGGACCACCCTTGGCAACGGTCCCCGCGGACACTTACCGGCGCTGGTACCAGCTCCCAGGGCCCTGGCGCAGCGCCCCGCCCCTCCGGGAGTGGGTCATGCTCCCCAGGACTCAGGCCTCGCTCCTTTGGGGCCTGGCTGACCGTTTCACCGTGCCAGGGTGCCCAGTGGACACGCCCGTAGGGTTGGCGAAGAGGATGCTTACCGCCACCTTCTAGGCCTGAACGGCCAGGCACCTCTCGCTCTGGTGCTCAACCAGAAACTGGCCGAGCCGGCGGGGCCCGGGAGAAGCCAAAAGAGGGGAGCATTGGCCAGGAAAGAGGCTGGGACATCAACTCCTCCTTGGAACTTTCACTTCCTGCTACGGGCTTGGGCCGGGGGCCGAGAGGGCAGGCGAGGGTGGAGTGTCCGGAGGAGAGAGGGCCATTGTGTGAGGGGGGGGCACAGGGAGGAAGCAGAGGCTGTGGGGAGCGGGTGTGCCTAACTGGGCATGAGGGGTGTTTAGGGAGGGGATGGTGGTGTTTGCACTGGTCACCCAGAAATGGGTGTTCCCAGCATCTCCGACGTGAGAAAAGGGAGGGCGAGTGGGCACCCAGCCACAAGGCTTCCCTCCGTCCTCATAGGGGGCGTTTCTTGGGGCGGGGTGGGGGGCGGCAGAGATTGGGTGGGAGTGGGAGGGGAGAGGGTCCCTATGAGAACCTGGGATTGGCCTGGGGGAGGGGGCGGAGCCACAGGCTGGGCTAGCTCAATTTCTTCGGGGATTTGGGGATGTTTTGGTGGGATGAAAGCACGCTATGGGAGGAAGCCCCCACCCCCAGTATTCTCCTTTAAGTCCCGGCATGCAATTCAGGAGTCCTTCAGGCAGAGAAGGGCCTTGAAGTATAGGGAGCCAGGTGGGTCAGAGGGCACCAGCTGGTGCGGAGTCCCTCAGCATTCTCTTTGAGGTATTCTGGGGACCCTGCAGGTGGCGCCAAGGAGAAGCAGGCGATTCCGGAGAAGCCCCCGAGGACCTTGGAACCCCACGTCCTTCAGGACAACCTCACACTCAGCCTCGCAGAGGTGCTGCTGGTGAGCCTCTCTGTACCCTCAAATAAAGTACCGCCCTGTCACCCACCAATCAGGGGTCTTGGCTGAAGAGCAGGTGAGTGGGCCCCAGTGCCGCCCGGCCACCCCAGATGCAGCTGCCTCTCCCATCACACCCCAGCACCTGGCTTCATTTCTCTCCCTCTCCCTTCTACACACATTGCCTCAGCCCCACCCAGCCCATCCATGGCCACTGGGAAATCCTGAGGTCAAACTTGATTTATTGGTCTCATTTGTTGGTTTTTTCCGTGGTGGGGACTTGGAGAGAGAGTCAGGGCCTCACCCAATACCCTCCCCTTACCCCCAATTCTAAAGCTGAGTCAGAGGAAGGGCTGGGGCGTGCGCTGAGTCCTCCACAGTGCTTCCTCTCTGGGCAGGAAGCCGAGAAGGGGGCGGCTCAAGATACCTTCTTTGACCTCCCGGCACAACCCCCCAGAACAATGCCCCAGGCCAGACAGGCCTTCCTGACCCCTCCCTTGGGACAGCTCCCCCAATCGGTGATCTAATCATTGGTGCTCTCCTAAGGGCCTGACATCTGGTTAGGGAGAATGGGAATTTGGGGCGGGGCCAGGGAGGTGACCTGCTCTCTGGTGCCCACAGACCAGCCTGCCCGAGACTTTGCGGGTCAAACTGGAATTGGACGGTGAGAGTCATATCCTGGAGCTGCGACAGAACAGGTAAAGGCAGTGGTAATGATAACACCGATAACACGGCAACAACTTATAGCATTTACCATGTGTTAGGTACTAAATGCTTGAATTCATATAATCCTCATAACATCCCTACAAGCAGATTCAAGTAATGCATTGTTATTGTCCTTACTTTACATGTAAAGAAGGCAGGGCACAGAGAAGTTACATAACTTGCCCAAGGTCACACAGCTCATGTGTGGTGAAATCCAGGTGGGAACCCAGAGAGCCTGGCAGAATTTGTGGCCTAACCACTATGTCCTATTGCCTCCGGGGGAAGCAGGATGGGGCAAGGCCTGGCCCCCGGTTAACCCTCTGTCACCTTCAGGCTCAGGCTGCCACTGCAGCACCCCGGGCGAGAGCTGGTACTGCCCTCCTTTGTCCTCACTCCACAGGGAGCTGGTCCCAGGCCACCCAACCCTGGTGTGGTACCAACCTGATGGCACCAGGGTGGTCAGGGAGGGACACACGCTGGTGAGTCAGGCCCTGTGGGCTCTGTTTCTGGCCTGAGGAAAGGAGGGAGGGGACTTCTGGGGGGGGGGGGCCATCCTTGGAGGATGTGGGAAGATGCTACATATCTTAACCCACAGGCAAGTCTCCTGGGCTGAAACCCGGGCCCGCTCTGGAAACGGGCGCTCTGTTCTGTGCTGCAGGAGAACTGCTGCTACCAGGGCAGAGTGCAGGGCCACGCAGACTCCTGGGCCTCCGTCTGCACCTGCTCCGGGCTCAGGTACAGCCGGGACAGTCCACAGCGTAGGAGAGATGGCAGGGCAGGAGGCAGGGAGCTGAGAAGTTGTCTGACATTCTGCGTCTTCCCCTAGGGGCTTGGTGATCCTGTCCCCCGAGAAAAGCTATACCCTGGAGCTGAGGCCTGGGGACCTTCGGGGTCCTCCCGTTATCTCCCGGGTCCAAGATCTCCCCGTGCCAGGCCACGTGTGCACCCTGAGCGGGCGTGAATCGGTGTCCACTCGGGCTCCACCTGAGCGCTCCCTGGGACAGCGTCACCTGCGCCGGGTAAGGAGGGATGGCAGGAGGGCTGGCCAGGGCCCTCACAGCAATTTGTCCACAATAACAACAGCTCCTGCTAATGGAGCGATTTCCACGGGCCGGACACTTTATGAACATTATCTCCTTTCCTTCCCAGCAACCCTGGGAAGGGTGCTACTGACAGCTCTATTTTAGTGAGAGATATTAAATGACTTGCCGAGGCCATTCAACTAAGAAATGGTACATCCAGGATTTAGATGTATGTACTAGGCTCCAACTCCTCATGTCTTATGATCCCATATGTAGAACGCTCTCTTGGATATAGGACACATATAGTTACCAATAATAAAGCAATAAAAACTGAGTTTCCTAATTTGTAAAATGGAGATAATAAAACTACGGATGTTATAGGGTTGCTATGAAAATTAAGTGACTCAATATGTATGTCAAGTGCTTACTACTGTGCCTGACGTATGGTATTTGATGGTGTTAGCTATTGTTATTATTTTTATAGTTTTAAAAATATGTTTTATTGATTTTTTTTACAGAGAAGAAGGGAGAAGGATAGAGAGTCAGAAACATCGATGAGAGAGAAACATCGATTCAGCTGCCTCTTGCACACCCCCCACCGGGGATATGCCCACAACCAAGGCACGTGCCCTAGACCGGAACTGAACCTGGGACCCTTGAGTTCGCAGGCTGACACTCTCTCTATCCACTGAGCCAAACCGGTTAGGGCATAATTATTATTTTTAATTTTGGGGGAAAAAACATTGAATTTGGAGCCAGGAAAGCAGGGCACTGCTCCCCAGCTTCCTAACCTACTTCTTGGCCTACCTTGGGCAAGTCCCTAGCTTCTCAGGCTCTCCGTGGCTCCTCTGTAAACGGCGCTCTTCACCGTCCTCCGGGTGGGAGCGGACACAGCGTGGTCGCCCTGCGGCTGCTGGCAGTGAGCGGCCCGTGTGCCTGATGCCCCTTCTTGTCCACAGTGGAGGCGGGATGTGGTGACCGAGACAAAGATCATTGAGCTAATGATCGTAGCCGATCATTCAGAGGTGAGCTTGCTGGCCCCTGCTTGTCCTGCCCTGCTCCCCACCTGCCCTGCCACCTGTCACGGGCACCTCTCTTGACCCACAGGTCCAGACATACCCAGACTTCCAGTACCTGTTGAACCGCACCCTGGAAGTGGCCCTCCTGCTGGACACAGTGAGTGTCAGGCTGGATGGCTTCCTTGCGGCCCCCCAGCCTGAGAACCCTGCTCCTGAGCCCCCGCTCTTTTTCAGTTCTTCCGGCCCCTGAATGTACGCGTGGCACTAGTGGGCCTGGAGGCTTGGACGCACCAAGACCTGGTAGAGATAAGCCAGGACCCAGGTGTCACGCTAGACAACTTCCTCCGCTGGCGACGGACCAACTTACTGCCTCGTTTGCCCCACGACAGTGCCCAGCTGGTGACGTAAGAGCCGTGGGATCGGCTCTGCCCCGACCTGGCCTATTGTACAGCCCAGCTCCCTACCTGAGGCCCTGAAGCTCTAGCCTCCCCTGGGTTTTGGCCTTGACCTTTGACTTCTCAATTCCACAGAGCTACTTCCTTCTCTGGGCCCATGGTGGGCATGGCCATTCAGAACTCCATCTGTTCTCCTGACTACTCAGGAGGCGTGAACATGGTGAGCTGCTTCCCGGCCTCTTGTCCATCCCGTTAAGTTCCTCTTGGTGGCACCGCTTACTCACTGAAACGCCCTGCAGAGTCACCCACCCCCAAAGTGATAGGTGTGGAGAGCAGGGGTGCACCATGTGGCTTCTGCAGTCAGGGCACCCTCACTGACGGCCAGCTCATCAGTGTACAGTCTTCACCGGGAGGTGTTCCCATTTTTGGAGGGGGGACGGGCAGCTGAGGCCCGAAGACAGAGGTGATTTCCCAGGACCACACAGGGAGGGAGGGAAAACAGAGCTGAGCCAAAACCCAGGTTTCCTGCCCCCGCCCCCTCTCAGGCCAGGACTCCCCTACCACTTTATTTATTATTTTTTATTTTTTTATTCATTCATTCATTTGTAACATTTTTTATTGGTTTCAGAAAGGAAGGGAGAGAGAGAGAGAGAAACATCAATGATGAGAGAGAATCATTTACTGGCTGCCTCCTGCACACCCCCGACTGGGGATTGCGCCCGCAGCCATAGCACGTGCCCTGACTGGGAATCGAACCATGACCTCCAGGTTCATAGGTCAGTGCTCAACCACTGAGCCACGCTGGCCTGGCTCTCCTCCTACTTTAGAAGCAACTAAGGAGAGAGGCAGTGCCTGCTGAGTGCCCAAGAGATCAGAGGAGGAGAGAGCAGGAGCAGTTAGGCTGGTGTTGGACCTGGGATACCCCTTCCCCATAGGACCACTCCATAAGCATCCTGGGAGTTGCCTCCTCGATAGCCCATGAGTTGGGCCACAGCCTGGGCCTGGACCATGACCCACCTGGGAACAGCTGCCCCTGTCCAGGCCCAGCCCCAGCCAAGAGCTGCATCATGGAGTCCTCCACAGAGTGAGTACCTGCAGGATGTAAAGAAATGATGATGGGCCGGGGCTAGCGAGTGGTCCACAGCCCCAACCTTCCCTGCCGCCCTTCCCAGCTTCCTGCCCGGCCTGAACTTCAGCAACTGCAGCCGACAGGCCCTGGAGAAAGCCCTCCTGGATGGGATGGGCAGCTGCCTCTTTGAACAGCTGCCCCGTCTGTCCTCCATGGCTACTGTCCGTGGAAATAAGATTGTGGAGCTGAGCAAGCAGCACAGCTGTGACTTCCCAGAGGTGAGCCCCTCCCCCAAAGCCTTGCCCCCACTCACTTCTGTGCCCTTGCCCTGGTTCAAGGCGTCCCGCCAAGCCTCCTGAGCCCCCCTCTGGTTCTGAAGGGCTCTCATCCCTCTCCCGCCCCCCCGTCCGCAGGGGCAGCCTGTGAGCTGTTGGCTGTGGCTTTCTCTCGCTGTGGGCGTCCTTTGGGTTCAGGCTCTGGGAGGACCGGAGGTGGGCTCGAGCCAGCCTGCTCTGATGCCCAGCCTCTCTGTGCCCTGGCCCGCAGGACTGCCCGGATCCCTGCTGTGATTACGTCACCTGCCAGCTGAGGCCAGGGGCGCAGTGCATGTCCGATGGACCGTGTTGTCATAACTGCAAGGTGGACTTCTAGAGCTCATCCGGGGGGCGGACAGTCATTTTGACTTCCAGGGCCTGCTGGCTTTCCCCGGCACCCACACTGATACTCACCCCCCACAGCTGCGCCCGGCTGGCTGGCAGTGCCGTCCAAAGAGAGGGGACTGTGACTTGCCCGAATTCTGCCCAGGAGACAGCGCCCAGTGCCCTCCTGACATCAGCCTGGGGGATGGCGAGCCGTGCGACGGTGGACAGGCCGTGTGCGTGCGAGGGCGTTGTGCTTCCTATGCCCAGCAGTGCCAGGCTCTCTGGGGGCCGGGGGCCCAGCCCGCCGCACCCCCTTGCCTCCTCACTGCCAATACTCGGGGGGATGCCTTCGGGAGCTGTGGGCGCAGTCCTACTGGCAGCTACCTGTCCTGTGACCCCAGGTATGTGAGGAAGTAAAGGGCTCCTCCCCTAGGTTTGTGGGAGCCTCGGCCCCACTCCCACAAACCCCGTGCCTCCTTCCTCTCACCAGAGATGCCATTTGTGGGCAGCTCCAGTGCCGGGGGGGCATGGCCCAGCCTCTGCTGGGCTCCGCCCGGGATCTGCACTGGGAGATACTAGACGTCAACGGGACCCAGCTGAACTGCAGCTGGGCACACCTGGACCTGGGCAATGACGTGGCCCAGCCTCTCCTGACCCTGCCTGGCACGGCCTGTGGCCCTGGCCTGGTGAGCAGCCCGGGTGAGCCAGACTGAGTGGGGAGGGATATCTGGGCCACGGCAAGCAGTGCCCAGGCCTCACCGTCCCCCCTTCTTGCAATCGAGCAAAGTCCTATCATCCTCTGAGCCTGGGTTTTCCCATATGAAAAAGCAGGGCACGGCCGTAGCCATGTTGGCTTCCAGTGCTGGTAAGTTCTGCAAGAAGGTGATCCTTGCTCCTTCTTCCCACTGGGCAGGTGTGTATGGACCGTCGCTGCCAGCCGCTGGATCTCCTGGGAGCACAGGAATGTCGCAGCAAATGCAATGGACATGGGGTAAGCTGGCACAGGAATGGAAGGGGGAGCGGGGAGCCTCCAGGCCTTTGGCAACAGACATGCCTGGTTCCAATCCTTGCTCTACCACCGCCTCACTGCAGACCTGGCAGGCTTTCACCTCTCTGAGCTCCGTGGGCATAGTAACAGAATCCACTTTCTGAGGGGCATGAGATGAGTCTGAAAGCTTCTAACGTGGTGCCCAGCATCTAGAAGGCACTCACAGTGGTAGTTTGAGCTCATTTCCTCCAGCATAAACACTCCCAGAGCACTGTCTCTCTGCCCCCCATAATCCCCAGCTCACTTGTCAGTTGCGGGTATCTGAGATCTTGAAAAGCTGGGGACAGGGAAACACGGCCCCAGAGTGCAGAGCCGCTCATTGTTCAACCTGTTCCTCCTAGGTCTGCGACAGCAACAGCCTCTGCCACTGTGAGGAGGGCTGGGCACCCCCTGACTGCAGTGCCCGGATCAGAGGTAGGGCCTGGGGACGGGCAGCCGAGAGGGCAGTGGCTCATCCTTTACCCCTCTCATTTTTCCCACCCCTGACTCTGTGACCCCTGACCCCCTCACCTTCTCTGAGCACCTGACCTGACTCCCTGCCCCCTGCCCCTTTCTGGGTGCGGAGTTCTCAGCCCTGCTCACCTTCAAACCCGCCTTCACCCCACAGCCTCCAGGTCCCTGACCACAGGACTGCTCCTCAGCTTCCTGTTGCTGCTGATCTTGGTGCTGCTTGGTGCCAGCTACTGGTATCGTGCCCGCCTGCGCCAGCGACTCTGCCAGCTCAAGGGACCCAGCTGCCAATACAGGTACCAGGCTCCCTGCTACCAGCTCCCTCCACAGCTCTTTTGAGGACAACAGCCTGGAGCCCTGCCGCTACCCCCTCTGCAGCCCCTGCCACCTGACTCTGACCCCCAGCCCCTTGGGGCCACACCCCAATACATCTCCCTTCCCTCCATGTTCCCTGGAACTCTTCACCTCACACGTAGACTGGTAGACCTGAGTGGGTAAGCTGGGGTGCTGGGATCACTTCCCCCCAGGAGCCCCTATGCTGGGGAAGTGGGGTTCCCAGGCAGATCAGCTTCCGCCCCCCCCCCCCATTGGGCCTAAGCCCCACACATGCTCCTCTCAAGGGGCTGCAAAGGGTTAACCCCCCCTCAAGAGCGGCATATGGGTGGAGAGCAGGGTCTGAGGCTGAGCCCTCTCCCTCCTGCCTTTCTCCATGCTTAGGGCAGCTCAGCCTGGTCCCCCAGAACGCCCCGGACCCCCGCAGAGGGCCCTGCTGATGCCAGGTGTCAAGGTGAGTCCTGAATGCCAGAGGGGAGAGGGCTCCATTTTGGCCCGGCACCCAGCTTGGGCCCTTGGGTGGGCCCAGAGGAAGACCCACCTCGCCCAGGCGTCAGTCAAAGGAGCCAGGAGCAGCCCTTTCCTCCTTCCTGGTTGCCGGCTGGGAAACCAAGTCCAGCCTGGAGTTGGGTGGGCAGGGCCTGGAGAGGGGTCTGCTGGCCTTTGGGAGCTCTCCACGCTGTGGCTTTGAGACCAAGCTGGGGTCCCTGGAAGGAAGGGGAGGGTGGGACCCAGGATGGCCTTCAGCATTCACCACGTGTGGAGGGCTGGTGCGTGCCCTTGCCCCGAGCCCTCTGGATCTGAGGATAGAAGTATGTGTGTGGAGGTGGCCTCCATGCCCAGTCTACCACTTGTCACTCCCTCTGCATGCAAATGAGTAACAGCATGCACAACCCCATTGTCCCTGGGGTCCTAGCGGCCCCTCCCTGGGCACTAACCCTCTCTGCCCACATCTGTCTCTCTCTCTGCTCCCTCCCCCCACCCCACTCTGCCTGTTTGCTCCTCCTGCAATCTCAGCAGACTAGTGCTCTTGGCTTCCCGGCACCCCCTTCAAGGCCACTGCCTCCTGACCCTGTGTCCAAGAGACTCCAGGTAAATCTGGGCCAGGCCCTGCCCTGGCTCAGGGCCGGCGGGAGGCTTGGTGCCCAACTGCAGTTCTCATCCCTGTTCCCCGCCGGTGGTGCTCTTCATTAGGGGACCAGGGTGCCCCTCAGCCTTCAGACACTCTGAGCCCCAGAAGCAGCAAAGGGTGAGCCTCCTGCCTTGGCTTCTACCACCATCTGGTGGTTAGAGGCGGGACTGCAGCGGGCCAGGGACAGCACGGTGACCCACACGTTCCTTCCCCCAGACATCTGCTGGCATGCACCCAAGCCCTGTGCGCATGTCCCCGTGCTCCTGCCCCGTGGCTGGTTGTGCATGTTGATCTGAACCCCCTGGGGGCGCCTCTGCATGCTCACTGCCTCTCGATGCGCTCTCACCGTCACTGCCCCTCTCTCTGTTCAGGCTGCGCTGGCTGACCGACCTAATCCCCCCACCCGCCCTCTGCCCGCTGACCCGGTGGTGAGGCACCCGAAGGTAACAGTGGGGGGAGAGAAGGTCACAGCCTTTTCCACCATGCAGGGCTGTGGTGGCTGTGGCCGTGGCGAGATCTCCCCTCTGTGCTTGAGGGCACACACCCCACTGGTACTCTCACGGTGACAGATGGAAACAGATGACCTCTGGTGCTCCCCCCACCCCCACAGCTGGTGTTCCCCAGCACCAGGACATGGGGGGGCGGAGGGGCAACATGACAGCCTCTCCCAAGCCTGTGTCCTGCCTTCTCTCTTTCTCAGTCTCAGGGGCCTGTCAAGCCCCCACTCCCAAGGAAGCCACTCCCTGCAGACCCCCAGGGCCTGTGTCCTTCAAGTGACCAGCCTGGTCCGGGAGCTGGAATCCCACCCCTACTGGTACCTTCCAGGTGCGCGAGGGGTCGCTGAAAATGGGTGGGTGGGCCGGCAGGGCGAGTGGTCTGGGAAAAGGCAACCTCTGACCTCTTTTTTCTCTGCTTCTGGCACCCCAGGCCTGCACCGCCACCCCCAGCTGTGTCCTCCTCCCTCTACCTCTGACCCCTTCTGAAGTTCCACCTGCCTCCAACCCAACCTAGGATTTAAAGAGGCGTGGGCCGGTCCCCTGGGGTGCCCTCCACACACCCCGCGAAGATGGAAAGAGCCAGAGCCTGGGTGCCAAGGAGCAGGCCTCTTAAGACACTCCACCAGCTGTGGGCTGCGCCCTGGGGACCTGCGCGCGCAGGTGCAAATGGGGGTTGGGCAGAGCTGGGCGCTGGACCTGGCTGAGGGCGGTGCTCACAGTCCCTGCTCGGCTGTAATAAACGGGAGATTTCAGGAGCTTGCCGTGGAGTTTGTCTGCTCTGGAAAGTCTGGGTCGCCCACCCCCACCCCCACCCCGTTGCGGTTTGTCTGGCCGCCAGGGGACGCTGTCGCCTCAGACGAGTTCTGGATTGGGAGGCCGAGAGTCCCACAGGAGCCGCTGGCGTCCCCCAGATGCTCGCAGCTCGTTTCTGCCCAGCTCGGGGTGGCTCTGCAATCTCTTGCCAAAGAGAGTTGTACGCTCTTTACGACCCCTAGCCGCCAAGCCCTGACCCCCACCGCCTGGGGGCGACCATCGGGCCAGCCAGCCAAGCTGCGGGACCTGCCGCCTCCACCCTCTGACGGGCGGCTGGGAAAAGTGGATCTGGCTGGCGTTCTCAGAGCCCCGGAGCCGGGGTGGAGCCCGGCAGCGGCTCCCACGATCCCAAGGCCACGCACCTGCCTCCTCCCCCGCCCCCACCTGAGGGCTCGGGAACAAAGGTGCTTTGTACAAGCCGCAGCCACCTCGTTCATTCGTCTTCAGACCGGGGCAGCGTGGGCCCCGGGCCCAGAACGAAGGTGTGGGGCGGAAAGGGACAGGCGCCACCCCCCAGGTGGGCATCGAGCTCACCACTGACAGCTCGGTGGGGGGCAGGCCGTTCGCCCCTTCCCCCAGCGCTACCCCTCGCTGTGCAAAGAAAACAGGGGACGGGCGAAGGTGGCTGGACAGGCTTTGCGGGTGCTGGCTCGGGCCTCACCGTACTCTCTCTGGGCAAAGGGCGGTGCTGCTATTGACATCTGCCAAACTCCGATCAAGGCTTCCGCCTGGCACTAATGCGGACACGAAAGATGCCGCCTCCCCTATAACCCGCGCGGACAGCGGCAGAAGTCCCCCCGCCTCCCCCTCCCCCCAACCCGGTCCCGCCTCGGCGGGCGCCGGGCTAACCTGGCGCTGGTAACGGGCTCACAGGGGGTTAACCGGAGCTGGCGCGGAGCAGAGGGGTGGAGACGCGCTCCCATTGGTGGAAAGTTCTCCGGGGGGCGTGGCCCGGGAGGCCCCGCACGCCCCCCGCCCTCCACTTTGTACCTTTCTCGCGGCCGGAGCGAAGTGGGCCGGGCCGGGCCGAACCAGACCAGACCGGACCGCGGGGGGCGATGCGGCTGCTGCCCCTGCTGCAGGCTGTCCTGTGGGCCGCGCTGCTCGGCTCCCCGCTGCCAGGGGGCTCCGGCCTCCGCCACGACTTCTACTGGAACTCCAGCAACCCCAGGTAGCCGGGCCGAACCCGGGCGGCGCACCCCGGCCTGTGCGCTCCGCGGCTGGGGTCCCTCCGGCTCGCCTGCGCGCCGCGCCGCGCCGCCCGCACCCGGCCGCGCGCCGGGGCTCCTTTGTTCCAGTCGACAGGGGAGGGGGAGGGGGAGGGGCGAGGCGTGCCCTGGGGCTCCCCCGACCCACACGTGTTGGGGGGGTCGCGCAGAGGACCCCAGTCCCCATCATGGTAGGGAGGCCCCCGGAGCCGGGCTGAGGGGCCTTGGCCTGTGCTCCGAGCCCCGCCCCCTTCGCCTCTCTTCTGGGGACTCCCCAGCCTCCAGCCAGTCTGCAAGGGGGCTTTACCTTCGAGGGTTCCTCTCCTCGCGTGGCCTGCCCTCCGACACTCCCTCCATTCCTCACCTCTCCTTTGGCATCTCTGCTTTCACCTCGGTCCTTATCGTCCTGTTTCTCTCCAGGCTGAGCCCTGCCTGCCCTTCTAGCCGAATCACCTTTGGGTACGTCCTTTGACCCTGTTTCCACACCCCTCCCAGGTCCCCCTGCCTCTCTCTGCTTTCTCCATCTGCTTGAGACAAACTGTGACTCTGTTTATTCACGCACTAACGTTTATTAGGAGCCTCCTGTGTCCTGGGACCTGTGCTGGGGGCCATGGATTAGAAAGATGGGAAGACCTAGACTCTGTCCCCCCCCCCCCCAAGACCCCCTCCCCTCAGGAGGCCAGGCGCCCTACAGGTCATTACAATACCAATACCATATGATAGGAGCTATTGCTGTCTTCCAGCTCTCTCTGCGTTCCAGACCAGCGCCTCTGAATCGCTTAGAGGACTGGCTAAAAATTCCGGTTCCTAGCCTCCAACTCTGAAGTTTCTGATTCATTCACTCAATTCACAAATATTTATCGAGCGCTGTCCTGGTGCCCGACGCTTCTCAAGGCACCAGGGACCCGGTGGAAGGAAACAGAGGCCTGTCTGGTGGTCTAGTAGGTCTGAGCCAAGCCCGGGAACCTGCATTTCTGATCAGAACCCCTGATACTGGTGGTCCTGGGACCACCCATTGAGGGACAGTTGGAGGCCTTTACATCAAGCCGGGCTGTGTGTCCCTGTGGCAGGGAGGGGGCGTGGTTCACGCAGTATTTGAAGCTGTGGGGGGGCAGTATGTCCCAGTTCTTCCCACCTCCACTGCTCCCCCAGGCAGCTCCCAAGAGGTGGGGGAGGGAGTGCTGAGGAGGCTGAAGATTGGGTGATCCGTGCAGGGGGCTCCTCTCCATGTCTGGCACGTCCTTGTCCTGGCAAAAAAAAAAAAAAAAAAAGAGGGAGGCACCCACCACCCACTCCCCCGCTGGCATTCTTTGCAGCGTTGGAGTGAGAGCTCCAGGACACTCTCCCTCCCCGTGCATCTTCTAAAGAGGATACTGCTCCCCATCCCCAGTCCCCATCCCTGTGCCCGCCCTGTGGGCCCAGGTCTCCACCCCTCACCTCTGTTCCAGCTCCTTCGCAGCAGCCGTCCAGCCAGCATTTAGGAAGCGCGGGTGCCGAGCCAGGCCCGGGCTGGGCACCGGGCCGGAGAGATGGGGCAGCCACAGCACCAGAGGCAGGGGGTGGTGAGAGGCCTCAGATTGGGGTGTGGTTGTGAGCACTGTGCCCTTCACCGCTGCACCGGGCACCTGTTGCCCATCTCTTTCTTGCCCTCTCTTTGTCCCTCCGAAGTTGTCCGTCTGGAGCAGTGGTCGGCAAACTCGTTCGTCCACAGAGCCAAATGTCAACAGTACAACGACTGGGATTTCTTTCGGGAGACGAAAACCAGCTTCTGCGCATGGGCCATGAAGTTTCAACCGCACTGCACGTGCGCGCCCACACGTGTTTTGTGGAAGAGCCACACTCCAGGGGCCAGAGAGCCACATGTGGCTCGCGAGCCGCAGTTTGCCGACCGCTGGTCTAGAGAGGGCAGGCCTCTTCAGAGGGCAGGGCAGAGGCTGGCGGAGACCCTTGGAAAGGGTATCCCTGACCCTTGTGCCCCAAGTGTGCCCCCCCCACCGTGACCCCACGCCTACCTTATGTCTGCAGGCTGCTCCGAGGAGACGCCGTGGTGGAGCTGGGCCTCAACGACTACCTCGACATCTTCTGCCCTCACTATGAGGGTCCGGGGCCCCCCGAGGGCCCTGAGACGTTTGCTCTGTACATGGTGGGCTGGCCGGGCTATGAGGCCTGTCAGGCACAGGGGGCAGGAGCCTTCAAGCGCTGGGAGTGCTCCCTGCCCTTCGCCCCCTTTGGCCCTGTTAAGTTCTCCGAGAAGATCCAGCGCTTCACACCCTTCTCCCTCGGCTTCGAGTTTTTGCCTGGAGAGACCTACTACTACATCTGTGAGTGGGAAGGGCTCGCTGGCTGCCCCGGAGGGAGGGGGGCCTGACTTTGCCACCAGTCAGGGCAGAGAGCCTAAGGTGAGGAGGAGGGATGGGACTGGGAATGAAGACCAGACTGGGACGGGGGAGGCAGGAGGGGCTGTGGTCAAAGAGGGGGGCTGGAGGGGCCCCGAGTCCAGGACTGAGGGGGCATCTAGAGTCTATAAAGAGGAGGAGGAGGAGGAGCTAGGGAAGGGGCTGAGGGGAGGAGGAGCCATGAACGGGGCCTGGCACCTGGATGGAGCCCAGAAGGAAGGAAGAGTTTTCGGGGAACTGCCGAGAAGAGAACTTGGGAGGGTCTGAAACAGAGTCTGAAACCAGCCCCCGCTAACGTTCCCTCCCGCCAACCAGCGGTGCCGACGCCCGGGAGTCCTGGCCGGTGTCTGAGGCTCCAGGTGTCCGTCTGCTGCAAGGAGAGCAGTAAGTGGGCTGGGGCACAGGGAGCAGCCCTCTGGCCAGGGATCCGTCTTGGGAAGGAGGGACGGCATGGGGAGAGCCTGGGAGACTTGGAGGGGTTCAGGGAGGGCTGGCCCTTGGTCCCCTGTGTAGCCTGTGGGAGCTCCCACCGCAGTCTGTGGGCTGGGCTGGCAGAGTCACGTCTCCGGGGACAGGGCCTTCGAACGCGTTAGCTGAGCTGGTGGTCTGCACTGGCAGTTTGGGGGAGACTGGGACACTGGGCTGAGCTGGTGGTCTGCACTGGCAGTTTGGGGACACTGGGACGCTGGGCTGAGCAGGTGGTCTGCACTGGCAGTTTGGGGACACTGGGACGCTGGGCTGAGCAGGTGGTCTGCACTGGCAGTTTGGGGAGACTGGGACGCTGGGCTGAGCAGGTGGTCTGCACTGGCAGTTTGGGGACACTGGGACGCTGGGCTGAGCAGGTGGTCTGCACTGGCAGTTTGGGGACACTGGGACGCTGGGCTGAGCAGGTGGTCTGCACTGGCAGTTTGGGGAGACTGGGACGCTGGGCTGAGCTGGTGGTCTGCACTGGCAGTTTGGGGAGACTGGGACACTGGGCTGAGCAGGTGGTCTGCACTGGCAGTTTGGGGGAGACTGGGACGCTGGGGTGAGCAGGTGGTCTGCACTGGCAGTTTGGAGAGACTGGGACACTGGGCTGAGCAGGTGGTCTGCACTGGCAGTTTGGGGAGACTGGGACGCTGGGTTTCAGAGAGGACAAGGTGGCAGGTTATGAGGAGGGAGCGGCTGGTTTGAAAGATCCTGGAGAATAGGGTGGGGGTGAACAGCTAACTGGGAGAGTGAAAGGAGGCCGCAGGAATGGAGGACACAGCGCTGCTACCCTCCCCCTCACAGAGTCTGAGTCAGCTCATCCTGTCGGGAGCCCCGGAGAGAGCGGCACATCGGGCTGGCAAGGTGGGGGCACGCCCAGCCCCCTCTGTCTCCTGCCGCTGCTGCTGCTTCCAATCCTTCGTCTCCTGCGAGTTCTCTGAGCCATGTGGACCCTTCCTGCCACCCGGGAGCCAGAGCCCTCCCGAGACTCCCCGAGGAGCCCCTGCCCCTTGAGCTCGGAGCACCAAGCCAGACACACAAGGCGGAGGGTGCCGAGGGGAGTCGGAGGGTCTGCGGTGCTGGCCCTCTCGTCCAGGCTGAAGAGGAGCCACAGGGGAGCTGCATTCGGCCTGGGCATCTGGACCGAAGGCAAGCTGAGCCCAGGTCTCCCCAGCGGCTTGGTGGCCTTCTCCATCTCCTGGGAAGACTGGAGTTTGGTGGCATTGAACCCTTGAGCCTGCTGGGGCCGAGACGGAGCGCCGGGGCCGGTGGATTGAAGGACCAGGGCGAGGAAGCAGCCCAGACCTGCCGACTGTGCCCCGGCCCCGGGGGCCCTGCCCTAGGGCAGCACCTTCCCTTCCAGGGGTCACTCACTCGTCTTCTGTGAAGACAGACTTGCCATGAGGCGGAATTTCATACCAGTTTGTATTTTTATACGTTTTCTGGACCAAACCCCCAATAAACCACCCGTCTTTTTTTGTTGCTCTCCTCAACCGACTGCCCCCTGGCTGCTTCCTGACACCAGGACTCCCTACGGCCTCTGCTCTCAGCGTGGCTTGGCCTGACCTCCATGCCAGCTGTGCCTGGCCCATCCGTGCCAGGCCTCGGGGGCCCCCTCTGGGCAGTGTGGAGCGGGTGCCAGCAGCAGCTGTGGAGCTTGACACCCTCGCCCACCCCCCGCGCTGGCTTCCTGTGCTGAGGAGAGGGTAGATGCTCCTGGCAGCCCACCCACTTGGGGCACTGCCCAAGCTGCGGCCGCACCAGGCAGTGCCACGGGAAGACGGCACCTTGGGGTTCAGGACGCGTGGGTCCCTGAGAGCTGAGCGTCTCCCTCCCTCCTGGGCGGTGCCTGGCCTAGAACTGGGAAGGTGGGGTCGGATCAAAGCCTCCGTCCCCAGCGGCCTCTTTGTTCTTGGCTTTTATAAGGAGGGAGGGGTGGGTCAAGGAGGGAGGGCCCCCTCTGCTCCCAGCCCCACACTCTTCGACCTCTGCAGACAAGGCTATGATCCCCCCAAACCCATCGGGGCCCTCTTTCTGCATGGTGTCCTGGGTGGCGCCAGGGGAAAGGGCGCCCCGTCCCCCCCAAAGCTGTGTTCTTCCTCCCGGTGCCCCCGGCCTCCGAGGCACCGAGCCGGCCTCCTGGCACCGAGCCAGGATCGATAGGTGGATGTTGTGCTCATTAGCTCCGCGGCTGCGGCAGCGAGAGGCAGAGTGTGAACACCCGGGTGGGGTGGGGTGGGGATGGGATGCTGGGGGCCAGAGGCTGATAGATGGAAATGCTGGGGATTGCGACCCCCTCCCCCACCCCCTGATTACCTAGGTCAGGCCCGGGTCCCTCGGTTAATGCCATTGCCCCATCGGAGGCCCCTTTGGGAACATGCTGCCTCGGTGGGAGCGAGGGCCTGGGTGGGCGGTCGGGGCCTCGTCTCAAGGGGGAGGGAAGGGGGGCTGGAGTCTGAGCTGAAGGCTGTCCTGTGATTCTGGGTTCGAGTTCCGTCTGCTGTCATCGGAATGCGTGCATGTCTGTCGCCCTGTCACTGCTGCCTCCACCCCTCTCCCGGGAAACCATGGGCGGAGCGGGCGGGGCCCCTGGGTAGCAGCCCTGCCCCGCGCTGAGAGCAGGGAGGGGTCTCCCTCTGCTTCCAGCGGCCCCAGACATAATGCAGAAAGAGGGCCCTGGTGGGTTTGGGGGGACCCTCTTAGCAGACCGAGCCCGGCGGGTGGCTCATGACAAGGACGCAGGTGCCAGAGACCCCGCCCCGGATGGGACCTCCCTCCTCACGCCTCCCGCCCTCCCTCTCCTCGCACCCCAGACACAGGCACACGCCCTTGCCGGCCGCCCAACTCCCTGCAGGTGCGAGGGCGACACCGTGGCGGCTCTGCCCTCATGGGGGGTGAAGAGGGGGGAGCTGCAAACTCAGGCCGGTCGGCCGCCCTCCCCTCCCTCCCTCTCCGCCCAGCCCGGGTCCTGACTCAGTCCCGGGGCAAGTCCCGTGGAGAGCGAGCCCAGTCCGCTCCGGAGGCCCAGCAGTCTTCCGGCTCGGCCCTCCCTCCCTCCTCCCCACGAGCAGTCCTCCAGGCGTGTTCCAGGCATGGTGCCAGGAGGCTTGGGCAGCTCTGCAAGTTTTGGGGCGTCACCGATCTCCCCTAAACTCAGCGGCAAAGAGGGTGAGGCCCTCAATTTGCTGGGCCTGCCCCACTCTCTCCCAAACATGCGAAAACTCCACTCATCTTTGCTCACTCTCTCTGCCTGGAGACCTGAAAGCGAGTCTTGGGACCGATCCGCTCCATTCTTTACGGGGGTGGGGGTGGGAGGAGTGCAAATCTCCCATCTGGCAAAACCCTGTAGTTTTGGCCTTTTTGTGACTCATCCCTCCCCAACCCCCCCCCCTTTTTTTTCATTCATTCGGCAAATTGTGAGCTCCCAGAACGCCCTTCTTTCAGTAGGCCACACCAGTCATGGGGGATCCCCTGCCCTAAGCAACTGGAGAGGGGCACTATGGCTTCCAAATAACCAATAGAATCCGGGGGCCTAGGGCATGAGGTCATCAGCAGTGACGCCCATTGGTTCAGGCCTGGACGTTGGAAGGGTCCCCATAGCAACCGACAGTGCGTCCTAGCACTACCTGGAGAGTGGTTAGTGCTGGAGTTCCATTGGCATCTTGGCATCTTGGTGGCGCTTGGGTTGAGGGCGGGGAGGCAGGGGTGGAGCTCAGTTTCCCCCGGTCCTGCGGCTCTAGCCCAATCAAGCTCTTCTCTTCCTTGAGGCCCTTTTTCTCACTCAGAGTCAGGGTCAGGGCCACTTCAGCCAGGGAGATAAGGAGGGGGGACTGTCAACAGCGCTGCTGCCACTGGGAATGCAAATTCTGAGATCCTCGTGTTCATCTGCATATCGTCTGCATCTCATTTGCATTCTCTTCATTTAAGGTCAAATTGGGCAGACGGCTCCCAAGTTCTGAGCCCCGTGGCTGTATTTCTCTGTTGCTGTCTGTATCCCAAACCCACCCCTTCGTGTTATCTCTCAGTTGTCCAGTTCCTTACTGGACCGACCCTTCCTCCCAGCCTCCAGCGGCTCCTGAAGTGGGAGGGGTACACTCAGCTGAAAGAGAAAGGACAAGAAGTCTGACTCCCCCTCGGAGCGGTTGGTGACAGATGGGGAGGACTGGTCTGTACTGCCTAGAGACTAAATTGGCAAAGCAAATGGTGGGGGGAAGTGCCCCCGACTGGGTTGAGGATCTCCAGGGCCAAATAATGCACACACCTGGCAGGGCCCTGGAACAGGGGAGGCCTGCTTCCAGCCAGGGCCAGGCCTGCCCACCTGTCTGGTGCCAGGACAGCTTCCTTCCTCCAATTAAACCCTAATGAGGTGTCATTAACCCTTACCTTGCCTGCCAGCCCTCAGGCCGAGCTCAATTCATGGTCTTGCATTGAGTGAAGAGGGAGAAAGAAGGGGTCTTGGAGGAAGCCAGGAGGCAGCAAGATCAGGGGGCTCAGACGAGAAGGTGGGGCCAGGGGCGTGAGTTGCACGCACTTGGTATCTTCTGTGCTTCTGAGCGGCTGTGGGGGAGGGGGGATACCACTGTCTAGATGCATTTATTCCTCTGTTCGTCAATTCAACAATTATTTATTAAGCACCTCACCTACTCCTGCTAACTACATACCCAGCTGCCTGCTAGATGCTGAGGGTAACACTTGCACAAGACAAGATTTCTTCCCTTAGGAAATCTTCAGATTACTGGAGAAGACAAACTGGCTAACAAATAATTATAATGCCAAGTGCAAGTCTATTATAGAGCTATGTACAAAGTGCTATGATAACACAGGGAAATCGGCTGTCAGAGAAGGCTTGGGTTTTGAAGGACTACATTTATGGAGGGAGGGATGTGCATTTGACTCAGCGTGAGTCTGTGCTTAGCTGTGTTTTCAGGACTGCTGGTGTCTGCCTCTCAGAACTGTGTGTGTGTGTGTGTGTCTGTGTGTGTGAGTGTGTCTTGTGTGTTGTCTGGATCTCTCTGTGTCTGGAATCTTCTCCGGAACACACGTTGTGGTTTTATTACAGATCAATGTTTGCGATGAAGCTCTTGCGAAGATTAGCCCGAACCTGCCCAGCCCAGGGGAGGGGAAGTGAAGAACCATGTTGGCTCTTTGGGAAGGGGTGAGCAGGCACCATCTTCCCCTCTGGGGGCCCAGACCTTTGGCTCTCCAAGTGGCAGAAGACTGGTGAGGGGGGGGGGGGGCGGCAAAGGGCGGAGCCCCAGGCTATGATAGGGTGTGCCTAGGCCATACTCCCTCTACTCCTGGCTCCCCAGAGGAGTTGTGGGGGTTACAGCCACCACTCCCCACTAAGGTCTCAGGCCCCCTCCCCCAGCCTGTTCTCCTGTCTTCTGAGGAGCAGGCCAGCTCAGACCTGCCTGCTGTTTTCTCCCGAAGGGAACGGATCCTTTCCAGGGAACACGAGAGGGCTGGGGAATGCTGGGCCCACTGGGAGGCCCCGGTCCTCCACCCTGGCCCTCTCAGCTCGCCTCAGCCAGGCTCCTCCCCACCCACTCTGGGATGCCATTTCTCTGGGCTTTGCCCAGACATAGCCATCTTTGCCAGGGAAGCCCTTGGCTGCTGTAGGCAGAACGTGGTAGCTAGAGCTCTGGCAGTGAGGACGGGCATGGGGGTGAGAGGGAGGACAGGGGTCGGGATGGTCTCTAGATTCAGAGACCTCTATCCCAATCCCCTCTGTCTTCTTGCAGCCTCTTGCTAGAAAGCTAAATTTGTGGTGGCAGGAAAGAGAAGAGAGTCTCAGGGAGAATCTGAGGGGTTAGGAGAGGCTCTGGGGTCTGATCAAGGACCCCTGCTTCCACACTGTCAAGGATGGGACCTCCCTTTTTGGCTGTAACTTCTCCTCTCCCCGATTCTATGTAATCTTTTTCCACCCATCCCTTCTCCCCAAACCCTAGGCCACCTCTCCCTCTATGATAGCTGTTAGAGAAGCTTGGAGATGGGGAAGAACAGATGGAAAAGGAGTCGGGGGCTAGTCTGGTAGGGGGCCATCAAGAGATAACCTCGGCATAATAATGACCAGGTGGCCTCCAGGATTCGGACTCTAGGTCCCAAACACTGTGCTCAGTGCTTCCCAGACATGAATCTTAATCCCCACACCAACCAACTCCTACAGACAGAGTGTGATAGCTCCACTCTGCAGTCTCAGAGGAGTGAGGTGACTAACACAGCCAGTGAGTGGTAGGACTGGAATTCGACCCCAAGTCCATCCTGGTAACTGCTAAGCCAGGCTGCCTCCCTTTCAGCTTTCTTTGAGCACACTCAGAGGAGTCACACACCTGCAGCCTAGTACCTGGGATGCCTCCCCGTTTCAGACTCCTCAGCTTGTGAGACTCATTAGAGGGATCAGGGCATGACTAGGATAAGAGATCGTTACACCCCGACCCCACCTGCCTAGCCCTGCATCCTCATTTCCTGTGTCCTGGACTACACAGCAGAGCCCTGTGTCCCCTACTGTCAGTCACGTGTGTAATTCCATGTCAACTCATGGACCTCAGAGTACCATGCTGACACATACATTTGGAAGTCAGGAGATCCATGCATTGCCTTCCTGGTTCACACCCAGGTTTCCATGTTAGAACCACACACACCACCTGCCAGCACTGGGCACATATGTGGACCCTCTGCGAGGTGGAAAACCTGTGAATATTTTATGTCTGGGGCTGGCACTGCTTCTCACACACATGTCTGATCCCCCTCCTCACAGGCTCCTTGTTTATTTTTTATTTTTATTAATCGATTGATTTGTGTTAATACTGGGTAATATTTTTTCCCATTGATTTCTGGAGAAACTGGAATGGCAGAAGGGAGGAAAGGACAGAGAGAGAGAGAGAGAGAGAGAGAGAGAGGGGCATCGATTGGTCATTTTCCACATGTGGCACACTGACCCAGGTGGGAATCGAACCTGCAACCCAGGTATGTGCCCTTGACTGGAAATCAAACCCGCAGCCCTCGGTGCACAGGCCGACACTGTACTGAGCCATGTCAGCCAGGGCTCCTTGTTCATTGTTTAAATGAATTATTTATTCATGGCCCCCCTTCCCTCCTGGCCTCCCTCTCCCTCAGGCCCTAGCCTCCATGATTTATTGAACACAGCTCAGCTGAGCTCCCTGATTGCCACCCGCTGTCCTGGGAGCCATCTTGGGCCACAGCCTGAGTGCTCCGTCTGCCCCTGGCCTGTTCCACTCCCTGCTGCCCAGGCCTCAGGGGTAGAGGGTGAGGAGAGCCTGCGCTCCTGCTCTCCTGCCTCCTGGAGAGAACAGGCAGCCGGCAGTGTACTAAAGCCTGGGGTCGGAAGGAAATGAAGGCAACGCCTGCAGGAAAGAGAGGCCTGAGACCTAGAGGACCGGTCCTGGGGGAGGAGCCCAGGCTCCCCAGAGGCCTCACCCTTCAGAGAGGCCGGTCTGGCCCAGGCCTTAGGCACCAATGTCTCAGATTGTAGCTCGTGACCCATCAGAGGCAGTAAAATCAAGAAATCAATTTTATGGATTTCAATCAGCCTTTTATTTAAAACATTTCAATGTGTTTTTTATTATTATTATTGATTTTAGAGGGAAAAGGAGGGAGTGGGAGAGAGAGGAACATCGATTGACTGCCTCCTGCACACCCTGTACGGGGGATCCAGCACGCACCCCAGGCGTGTGCGGGGCCGGAGTGACATCTTAGTGCATGGGACGATGCTCAGCCAACTGAGCCACCCCAGCCAGCGCCATATTTGAAAACTTTTTTAAAGAATAGAAAAAAAGAAAAATATCAAAGTGTATCCTTTGTAGTAACGGTAAGTATTATTTCATAAAAATGACTGTTCCGGTTATATGCGAATGTGTGTGTGTTTACTATGTTACAAATGCAAAATGCACGAGTCGCCATCGGGAAAAGTTTGAGTCATGGTCATAAACAGAGGCCTCGACCCCTTGGGGGGCAGCGCAGGTCCACAGAAAGAGGCCTGCGTCAGGCCAGATCCCAGGCGTGTAGACAGTGGCCCAGATCTTATACACAGAGAGCCCTCCTCAGAGAACCCCAGAACCCAGAGTGGAGGCCTGTAGACAGGCCCAGGCCTTACAGCTGGAAGGGTATGCCCTGAAGTTGTGTGGCTTGTGCGTGGCACCAAGAAGCCACCTCAGCAGGAGTCCGGGCTGGCGTTAGCCCGAGACAGGGAGACACACAGGGCCGCCTCCGCTGAAGGAAGCGGCACCTTTGTTTTGGCACATGGGCACCATTTGCCACGAGATGCCCTCTGAGGACCGGGTCTGCACGAGGAGTGCCGTTTCCAATCCACACAAAAGGTCAAGTCAGCCACCAGCTGATTTGGACAGAGGCCCAAAGGGGCCGCGCACCGGATGCTACAGATGGTCTTCGGCGACCCTGCTAGCAGCCCATGGGCTGAAAGCCGCTGCTGTAGAGCCTGAGACCATCGGAAAACACGGATATTTACGTTACGATTCATAACAGTAGGAAAATGACAGTTATGAAGTAGCAACGAAAATAATTTAAATAATTTTATGGTTCGGGATCTCCACAACATGAGGAACTGTATTAAAGGGTCTCAGCATTAGAAAGGCCGAGAACAACTGCTCTAGACACAGGCCTAGATCCTACAGAGAGTACCCCGATCCAGAGGTGCAGACTCCATAGAGAGAGCTGCTTGAATCCTATCAAGAGAGCTCGGGATTCCAGAGAAAGGGGCTCAGTAACTCTGGGAGGGTGGATGTGAGAGTGCTAGTTTCTAAAGAGGAGGACCTGGGCCTGCAGAAAGGGGCCCACAGCTGTCAGTGGGGTCCAGACTCTACAAACAGGGATTGAGAGCTTCAGAAATCAAATCTAAAGTCCCCAACCAGCAAGCTCCGACTCCCTGTGGAGTGTGGGAGGCAGGGAAGGGCTGGGATCTGTGGCACCTGGAGTGGGCAGGTTAGCATCCTTCAGGTGAAACAAATCTCCGTGGGGAGGGGCGTCTCAGGGGAGGGAGAGCTGTTTGCAGTCTCCCTTTCCACCCCACGGGGCCCAATTTATTTTCTGGCTCCTGAGAAGGGAGAGGAGGTCTCCTGGGGTGGAGAGGAGCTGGGGGAGCACAGAGCCGCACTAGACCCGGGACCTGTTCTGGATGACACTGCCCTTCCCCCAAACCCAGCACCAAGGTGGGCATGTGGTCAGGACTTCTGTCCCGCCCAAGGTAAACGGGTGAAGGTGCCTGTGTTCTCTCTCCGGCCATAAAGACGAGAACGTTATGCCTGTTCCCTTGCACACAGGTGTTGGCTTGAGTTCTGAGAAGCTGGTCTGGGACCTGGTTCTCCTGGTCATTCAGTCTGAGCCTCTCCAAGAGAAGAGATCGGGGGTGACCAGGACCCTAGACCCTTTTGCTCACCTTCTCCGTCCTGGGGGAAAAAGGAGCGCATGGAGCTGTGTGTGCATCAGAGATGCATGTAGGTCTGTGTATGGGTTGTGTGTGTGCATGTGTCTGGGTGTTGTGCCCCTGTCTCCGTACATCTAAGTGTGTGTTTCTACCAATCTCTAGTTATCTGAAATTACCTTTACCTGTGCGTGTGTGTGCACTGCGTGCATGTGCAAGGGACATGTGTGTGTCTGTAAGTTGGTGGCAGCTTCTGGGTGTCAGCTTTTTCTCCTGTGTGTGTGTGTGTGTGTGTGTGTGTGTAATGTCTGTGCTTGGGGGTCACTGTAGGACGATGACTGTGGTGAGAGCTGGGACCCTCTGCCCTCTTGTCCGTGTTGATGAGAGGAGTGAGAACACCTAAGAACATCACTGCACTGGAGGGGGCCCGCCGGAGTATGTGAGGAATTGTGTGTGTGTGTGTGTGTGTGTGTGTGTGTGTGTGTCCCAGGAAAGCCTGTTTGCTCCAGCGGCCTCTCCTGGGTCCCCGCCCTGGACTGTGCTGGCCCTTCCAGCACCCAGGATTGATATTCTTGGGGGTTGAGCTCCGCTACCCCACCCCCCACGAAAAATAAACCTCCTGCTCAGGTGGGAGCTTCAGCTAAACAGCTGTCAGGTGTTGGTGCCAGCGGAGGGCTTGTCCACACCCTCTAGGACCCCCCTGACTCTCCATTCACATGGGAAGAGAGGAATGGAAGGAGCAGAGGGCCCAGACCGTTCAAAAAGTGGGGGGGGGGGGGTCTAGTGCCACTGATTAAGAGGTCCTGAACCCCCACCTTCTTTTCAAGTCTCTGCCCCCATCCCAGAAATTAGTGTGCTCACTCCAGATGGAGACCCCTGTCTTGGGCTCCCTAATCCACTTGGGAACGCCAGACCAGGGAGCCGAAAACCTAGGACCAGCGGCAGCCAAGTAAACCTCGGAGGGAGAGGCGGGGAGCGCGCGGGGAGCACGGGTCCAACCTCCCACGCGCCGCGCACTCCGGGCCCACACGGGGCGGGGCCAGGCGGGAGCGCGCGCAGGGCGGGGCTTCGGGAGCGCGCCGGGCGGAGGGAGGCTGGGGGCGTGGCCTGAGGCGCCAGGGCCGGCGGCCGCGGCGGCAGGGAGCTGGGAAGCCAGAAGCCCGGAGCGCGGGGCTCAGTTGGGGGGCGGCGGCGGCGGCGGCGGCTCGGGGGATGGCGGCGGCTGCGCTGCTGCTGCTGCTGCTGTTGCTGCTCGTGCCGGTGCCGCTGCTGCCACTGCTGGCCCCGGGCCCCGGGGGGGCGCTGGGGAACCGGCACACGGTGTACTGGAACAGCTCCAACCAGCAGTGAGTCCGGGCGGTGAAGGGGAAGCTGGTGGGCTCCGGAGTCCTGGGGGGAACCTGGCTGGGAGTCCTGCGAGAGCATAGCTGGGTGCTGGGCGGCGAGGGAGAGGGGGGCACACTCTGTGGGCGCCTGGGAAACTCGGGGTGCGTCGGAGAGAGGCTGTGGAGGCGTAGTGAGGAGGCTTTGGCCGTTCAGAGCGGGCTGCTGAGGGACTGCCGCCCCACCTTGGCTCTTCTCCACGCCCCGTCCCACAGGCCCCCCAGTGCCACCGCCTTCGCCGGGCTGCGGTTGGGGAGGACCAGTGTGCTGGGGGTAGGCCATCCGTTTTTGGTGGGGGGCAGGGATGACCTGTTTTCAGTGGTGAGCGTTCCAAGGGGGTCTGTCTTGGACTCCTGTTTTTGGAAGTGGGGCCCAGGCTGAGGTTGGGCGTCCGACTGAGGACCTGGAAACAGAGGGGCTGCCCGGCGGGGTGAGCTGGGCTGGGTCAGAGTCGGGGAGCACCGGGGAGCTGGTTGGTGAGGATGGGGGTCGGGGTAGCGGTGAGAGGGAAGGGAGCAGGGAGATGGCTTGTCACACACGCGCGCGCACACCCGGCTGGGATGGCGTGTGGCTCCAAGTGTGAGCGGGCGTGCGCGGCTGTCAGTGTGCGCGTTTGTCTGGGTGTGTGATTTGTGTGTCTGCGTCGGCGATCGGAGGGTGGGAGCGGGGGACCGGCCGGGGAGGGGGCTGCGGCCGCCGTCCCCGTGGCCGGCCCCGTCTGAGCTGGGTGGCTGTCGGCGCGCCGCGGTCTGGGCGGGTGTCGGGCGGCCCTGTGGGCTCCGGGGCGGGTGGCGCGGCGGCGGGGTGCCGGCTGCGGGGCCGGGCTCTCTGTCTGCTCGGTCCTGGCTGCCCTTGTCTTCTCCTCCCGGCCGGCCGAGCCTCCGTGTGGGTCACCCCGTGTGTGTCTGCGTGTTGGGAAGGGGGGTCCCTGGGGACGCGGGGGGTCACTGTCACACCTGCCCAGGCGGCGGCGGCGGCACTGCCTCCGGCTCCCACCCCGGGGGCGACTCCCGGAGCAATGGCGAGGCCCCCGGGGAAGGTGCCGGAGGGCCGGCGGCTGGGACCCCCAGCCTCCCGGGGGAGGGGCTGCCGCTCGCCGCTCAGCTCTTTGTTGTTTGGGGCTCCGCGCCTCCCCCCCCTCTCTCCCACCTCGCGCCCGAGTGTCAGACTGGGGGTGGGGATGCGCCCACGGCGCCCCCCTCTCGCTTCCCATGGAAACCTCTAGGTGGGGATGCGGCCCTTCCCCCGCCGAGTGGAACTCGGAGAACTCCGGGGGTGCTAGGGGCCTGCTCCCCTATTCCATTAGCTGGCCCCCCTCCCTCAGACTCCCATGTCCGCCCTCTGCCCCGCTGGAGTCTGGCAGGGGGTGAAGAGCGGTCAGGTGAGAGGCCCGGGTCCCCCGCCACCCTCGGGCACCCCCAGCTTCTCAGCGGAAGCCAGAGCCAGAGGGATGCGGAACGGCGAGGGGGAGGGAAAGGGTGGGTGGGGGGATGTTGTTGACCAGGCTCCCCTCCCCCGCCTACACCTGGGCTCAGGTGAAAGCCCAGGAGAGGATGGGGGACCCCGGGTTCCGGGAGCCTCCTTTCTGTCTTTCCCGCTCCCTGCAGGTCTAGACTGGCAGAGGTGGGAGGGGTGCACCCCGGGCCGGGAGGCCGCCGCCACCCCCGCCTCACATCCTCGGCCTTTGTTGCCGCTGCGCCCGGGCTCCCCGGCTCCTTCACTGCGGCAGCCGCGGCCCCATAAATCCTGCGAGCGACGTGCTCCGGAGCCGGCGAGGAGCGGGCCGGGAGCGGGGGGCGGGGCCGGGCGAGCCACGGGCTCCCGCGCCCCTGCCCCGGTCACGTGAGCCGGGCCGCCGGCGCCCACCCGTCACACGCAGAGGGTCTCTGCCCCTTGGGGTCACGTGCAGAGGGTCTTGCGACCCCTCCTCCTGAGTCACGTGGGAGGGTGCCGGTGGGACACGTGCGGGGCCTGGTTTGACAGCCCCGGGGGCTGCGCCCTCCGTGAGGTCGGGGCTCGCCGGCTGCCCCCGCCCAGCCCATCCGGCTGGTCCCCTGGAAGAGGCAGACCCGTTCCCGGCCTAGACCAGAAACTAGGGCTGGGGGGCTGCACTGGAGAGAAGGATGGGTGTGAGGTTCAGGGGCCCCCCGCCTGGAATTGAGGGGGGGGGGCGGCGAACCCGTGGCCGCATGTCCGCGCCCCGGCCTGCGCTCGGTTTCCGGCAATGCCGAGCAGGTTGCTGCTGTCCGCCCTGCTCAGGAAGCCTCAGCAACATCTTTCTCCGCCGTCTCCCTCTGAAATGCTTCCGTTCCGACCTGCCTTCCACTCCCACATGTATTAACACATTTATGGAGGCTCAGCTGCCTCCACGCAGGTCACTGAGGGTGCCCTGCGCCCCTTGCTCGCCGCCGCTCGCCGCCTCTGCGTCCCGCTGCCCCTGTCTCAGCGCGTGGGCCTCTCCGGACCAGCTCTGCCTCCCCCTTCCTCACAGCCTCGGTTCCACTCTCCCCTCTCTCCCTTGGTGTCAGGGTCCCTGTCTCTCTGCCTCGCACCCTTCCCCGGGAGTCTCGGCGGATCCCGTCTCTGTGCGCCTCCCCGCTCGGTTCTGTGCGCCTGGCGTTCGGCGGGCCCTCGCGCTTCTCCGCCGCTGCAGATCAATAAACCTCCGCCGCCGCCGCTGTCGCAGGGAGGAGGGGCGGGTGCGTGGCGCGCGCGAATTCTCTCCCACCGACGCCGGCCAGAGGGGGGGGGCAGACCCGGCGGGGCGGGAGTCCCGAGGCCCAGGGAGCCACAGGGGTGCGGGGGTGTCCGTGTGCACCCGCCCACTCGCGAGCGCTCCCGCCACCCACCCGCCCACCTGCAGCCGGGCGCGCGGGCCCCACGTTGCGCACACGTGGTCCGGCCTCGCCTGCAGGAGCCGCACGAGGCCTCGGGAGCGCGCGCTGGAGGGGAGGAGACGGGCCGGTTCCTCGCATCCTTCCTCCACTTCCTCGGCTCGGCATTCCCACCTCCAGGCGTGGGGGCGGGGACGGAGCAAGATCCGGGCTCTGTGGGATCTCATCCCCGCTCCCTGACGGTTCAGACACCCCGCTGAACTGCTCCCAATTGCCCCGAGGGGTGGGGGGAGAGGTTTGCTTCTTCCCGCTCTCCCGCCGCCCACCTCCAGGTCCCGGCAGACAGAGCGCCCAGAGAAAGGCGCCCCGGAGGCGGGGAGAGCCGGGAGGGACGACATAACGGGAGAGGCGCCACCCCCTCCAGGTGGGGTGAGTGGACACTCGCTTCATTTGAGAGACGTGGGAGGCTAGTGGGGGTGATGTAAGGAAGACTAGAGAACTGTTTGAAGGGCCAGGTACCACCCAATCCCCAGATCCCAGCTCGCTCCACCCCCGCCAGGGGCGGGACTCTAGGCTGGGGAGGTACGGCCCTAGAGGAGGGGTTGGCAGGAGCTTCACGGGCCTAGTATCACCATCTTCACTATCAAGACGGGGAGGCTGGCAGATTTAAAGAAAGCACCCAGGCAGGCAGCCCCCCCGGGTCTTCCAACAGTGTGGCTGGGACCCCTGGCACCCAGCCCCTCTGCCCCCAGTGCGACAGATCCCACCCAGCTGGGCACAGCCATTCCACAAGTAGGTCTTGTGCTCCCACGTGCCCAGCTTTGGGGGCATTGTAGCCCAACCCTGGGATAGGTAAGAGACGGTCCCTCTTCATTTGTGGTCACCCAGGAACCCACTGGGGGAACTGAGGGACCTACTGCAATGGCTCTGGCTTTGGCTTACTCTCCGCTGGTAAGAGGGACTGAGCCCCCCAGGGAGGGGCCACCTCAGAGCAGGGCTGGGAACCGGGGTGAGGCTCCAGGACAGAGGCCCCAGTGTGGCTGTGCAGCTGTTCCATGTGGCCCCCTACCCTGGCGGCCTCCTCCCCAAAGCCTTTGGGGTTGGAGACGGAGAAGCAAACCGAGGGTGGCAGCTGGGAACCAGGCCTGGTCGAACCCGTTTTCCTGCTCCCGGTGCCCCAGGCCGGCACTCCTGCCCACCTGAGTGCCAGGGCCAGGGAGCGGCCTGAGTGACCCATCTCTCCCGTGGGAACTGAGTGGGGCTAGTGGCATTCCTGATGACTCAGGGGAGCCGTGCCCACTCTTACTGGGTGCCCAGGCGCTGGTGCTCACCTGTCTGCTCGCTGCCAGGCCTGGAAGGGGATGCTTAGGGAAAGGGTGGTACAGCCAAGGCCAAGGAAGTGTAGGGTAAGGTGGGGAGGGACCCTCAAGGCCCTTCCCCATGCAGAGCCTCCAAACGCCTTTCCCTAAAACCGTGGTCAGCAAACTGCGGCTCCAGAGCCACATGCAGCTCTTTGGCCCTTGCATGTGGCTCTTCCACAAAATACCACGGCCTGGGCGAGTCTGTTTTGAAGAAGTGACATTAAAAGAAGTGTAAGTTTAAAAAATGTGGCTCTCAAAAGAAATTTCAGTCGTTGTCCTGTTGATGTGTGGCTCTGTGGAGTAATGAGTTCGCCGACCACTGCCCTAAGAGATCTAATTACTGTTTGTGGAACTGGGCGGTGCCTGGCGACATGGGAGCCAGTCCCTCCCCTCAGGGGGTTCTCAGGGACTCCAGTGGTTTGAGTGTTGCCAGAGATCTCCTGCCTTCTTGTGTCCACCACTCCCCCTCTCCCTGCCAAGACGTATGCATTCCCGCCCTAAGGAAACCGCCTCGTTCTCTGAACCCCTCTCTCCACTCGTGTCTCCCATCTCCACACCAGCCGTGTGGAGACCAGTGCTCTGATGCTGGCTAATGAGGCAGGTGGGGATTACAGGGGACCCAGCATCTGCTGCTGTCCCCCAGGAGGCTCGGGGAAGAACTAGGAGCAGCCAGCTGTCTGGGCACGAGGCCCACTGCCCTGCCCGGCGTCTTTAAGGGACGTGGTGCCCAGGCTGAGGACGGACGGGACGGATAGATACAGAAGTTTGGGCTGGTTGGTATGATACCAGATGGAGCCTTGATATCGACTTCCTTAACTCCCTGATACATGGTCACATGGGGCACCTAATGCCCATGGCCGCAGGGTGGAGGTCAGTGGGACAGACTCAGGTACAGAGACCAGTGGTGTGTGTGTGTGTGTGTGTGTGTGTGTGTGTGTGTGAATGAGAGAGGAGAGAATTTGAGATCGCGGAGGTCACCCAATCCTGGTGTGCAAGTTCAGCACACATACAACCCAGCATTCCCATGTCGGTGTGTGTGCCTTAGAACTACGCATGTGTATGCATGAAGCCTGCATCCATGCTCGTGTGAGGCAGGTCCTATGGGACTGGCCTTGGCGTTGGCCTGGCAGCCGCAGGAAGGCAAGGGGGAGACGGGGTGGCGGGTGCTTATCTCCCTGGAGGGATTCCTCCCACTTTCACTGTTCTCCCGGCCTCTGCCCTCCCCCCCTCCTCCCCACTGGTGAATTATGGGGAATGGAGGGAGGAAATCCGGGTCTGGGTATCGGAATCGCAGGGGCCTGCGCCGTTTCTGTGGCAACCAAAGCCGGCGTTCCCTGCTTCCCCTCCACCTTCCTCTCCGCCGCCTCCTTCCCTTGGAGGCCGGCGGGGCTTCCCTGCGCCTCGGCTGCCCTCTGGCGGCCAGCTGCAGTACAGACCCAGAACCGGCCGGAAGTCTGCATGGGGTGCGGGGGCCCTGGCGGCCTGGGGTCCTGGGGGAGGCAGGGATGGGGAAGAAGGGGCTCCGGAGAGCCGGGGAGCTCGAGGGCCCTGGGGAAGGTGAGGTGGAGAGCGGGTGGCCCGGGAGTTGCCTCTCTGACCCGCTGCCGGTCCCCCGCAGCCTGCGGCGAGAGGGCTACACGGTGCAGGTCAACGTGAACGACTACCTGGACATCTACTGCCCGCATTACAACAGCTCGGGGCCGGGCGGCGGGGAGCAGTACGTGCTGTACATGGTGAGCCGCGCCGGCTACCGCTCCTGCAACGCCAGCCAGGGCTTCAAGCGCTGGGAGTGCAACCGGCCGCACGCGTCCCACAGCCCCATCAAGTTCTCGGAGAAGTTCCAGCGCTACAGCGCCTTCTCCCTGGGCTACGAGTTCCACGCCGGCCACGAGTACTACTACATCTGTGAGTGACGGGGTTCGGGCTGTCATCAGGGCGCTGGGAGTGATACTCCGCTGTGGGGCTGGGGACGGGGACCTCGGGATTTCAGGTCCCAGACAGTGTAGTGAGGCTGAGAGGTGGTGAATCCCAAGTTTGGGTCGCAGCCACTTTCTGTGTCGAACATCCCAGGGGTGGGACCCCAGGGGTCTTGGTTATTTGAGTTCTAGGAACCAAGGGGCTTCTTTTTTATTTTTTAAAATTATTTTTATTTTTATTTTTTTAAATACATTTTACTAATTTTTTTACAGAGAGGAAGGGAGAGGGATAGAAAGTTAGAAACATCGATGAGAGAGAAACATCCATCAGCTGCCTCCTGCACTCCCCCCACTGGGGATGTTCCCGCAACCAAGGTACATGCCCTTGACCGGAATCGAACCCGGGACCCTTCAGTCCGCAGGCCGACGCTCTATCCACTGAGCCAAACCTGTCTTGGTGGCAGCTTCTCTTTTTTAAAAAAATATATTTTATTGATTTTAGAGAGGAAGGGAGAGAAATATCAATGATGAGAGAGAATCACTGATCAACTGCCTCCTGCGTGCCCCCCACTGGGGATCAAGCCCGAAACCAGGGCATGTGCCCTTGGCCGGAATCGAACCTGGGACCTTTCAGTCTGCAGACTGATGCTCTATCCACTGAGCCAAACTGGTTTTGGCTGGGGGCTTCTTTAAAAAAAATTTTTTTTTATTTTAGAGAGGAAGGGAAAGAGAAGTCAATGAGAGATAATCACTGATCAGTTGCCTCCTGCACACCCCCAACTGGGGATCAAGGCCATGTGCCCTTGGCCGGAAACGAACCTGGGACCTTTCAGTCTGTAGACTGATGCTCTATCCACTGAGCAGACCAGCTAGGGCGAACCAAGGGGCTTCTGGCGCTGACAGCTGAGCCCCTGACCAGTGTCCATAGTGTCTGGGAGCTTCGGAAGGGGACTCCCCGGGAGGGGCAGTGAGGGTTGAGAGGCGAGATTCTGAGTGGGGGCACCAGGTGCAAACTGGGAGAAGGCCACTCAGGCCCCGTGTCCCCCCCCCCAGCCACGCCCACCCACAACCTGCACTGGAAGTGTCTGAGGATGAAGGTGTTCGTCTGCTGCGCCTCCAGTGAGTACAAGCGGCTCCCAGCCGCCACCCAACCCTCAGCTCCCCTGCTTTGGGGCTCCCCTGGCTTCCTGAGGGTGAGGGCGGAGGGCACAGGAGAGGGGGACTCGCTCCCCAGCTGTAGCAGGGGGAGGGGACCCCGGCCCTGACTCTCCCCCTCCTCTTTCCCCACCCGCACCCCTACCCCGCAGCATCGCATTCCGGGGAGAAGCCGGTCCCCACTCTCCCCCAGTTCACCATGGGCCCCAATGTGAAGATCAACGTGCTGGGTGAGTTCGCAGCGCCCTCTGGTGGCCACTGCTGGAACCGCAGTCCCCTCCCCGGTGCCTGCTCACCTTGCATGACTCCCCCCTGGGGATACCCGTCCCTCCTACCACCGTGGGTGGCCACGTCCCCTGCTCCCCTGCTGCTGCTGCCGCCGCCGCGTGCCCCCGCCCTGGCGCCCCGCCCGGCCCTCATCTGTCTGCCTCTGCCTCTCTCCACAGAAGACTTTGAGGGCGAGAACCCGCAGGTGCCCAAGCTGGAGAAGAGCATCAGTGGGACCAGCCCCAAGCGGGAACACCTGCCCCTGGCGGTGGGCATCGCCTTCTTCCTCATGACGCTCTTGGCCTCCTAGCTCTGCTCCCTCCCTGGAGGGGGCACATGGGGCGGGGGCGGGCCCAGAGAGGGAGACCTTGGCCTCGCCCAGGGAAGCCTCGCCCAGAGGCCTCGCCCCTCCTGCCGTGGCTGACAGTGGGGTCTGCACCATACATCTGTGCCCATCCCTTCTGCCCCTCCCTCCACGTGTCACCCATGGACCGGGCACAGGGACAGCCATAGGTCCCAGTGGCCGTGTGTGGCTTGGGTGATGTTTGGTACCAAACGGGGGGCCATAAAAAGGCAGTGCTCAGGACTCCCTGACCCCTGGTACCTTTCTCTGACCCCCAGTGCCCTCCTCTTCCGTTCCCCTAGAGAGACCAACAGGCCCCAAAGACAGCAAATTGGAGCGTGGGAGACAGCCCGCCCCTCTCTCCCGGGGCAGAACACAGGGAGGGGACTCGATGGGCGGGGGGGGCACCACCCGCTGCCCCCTTACCCTGTTTACAGCAATAAGCACGTCCTCCTCCCCCCCCCCCGCTCCCACCCCCAGGATTGTGGATTGGATGGAATCCAAGTTTACAAGGAGACACCCCTGGGGGGTGGGCAGTGGAAAAGGGTGACGGGTGGACACTGGGGTGCTGGGCAGGCATGTACAGCTCTATATCTCTATATATAATGTACAGACAGACAGAGTCCCTCCCCTCCTCACCCCCTGACCCTCTTGGACTTCCCCTTCCAACGTCAGACCCCGGCCCCACCAGGCTAGGCCCCCCCGGGGGACCTCCTGGCCCCTCTTTTGTCTTCTGTGAAGACAAGACCTATGCAACGCACAGACACTTTTGGAGACCGTGAGACAACGCCCTTCCCCTCCAGCCCTGGGCCGGGCCCAGCCCCAGGCCCTTCCCGTCCATCTCTGGTCCTCACCCGTCCTCCGGGCCTTTTTCAAGTGCTTTGGCTGTGACTTTCATACTCTGCTCTTCGTCTAAAAAATAAACTGGAGACAAAACGAGCGTGTGTGGTTTCCAGGTCAGGAGCCCTCTGTGCAGCAGACACCGCCGGCCACGGCCACCGGCCACGGCCACCGGCCACGGTCACCGGCCACGGTCACCGGCCACGGCCACGGGCCTTTGTGGGGGAGGGGATTCTGAGCTCCTTGCTGTGACTGCCCTTGAGGCAGCTCTGTGGCAGCAGCAGCCGGGGCTCCCGGGGGGCGGAGGGGCGGCTTCCTGAGCCTCGGTGTCTCCCGGGGAGACCCTGGTTGGGCACCGTGCTTTCGGGCTCAGCCCCCGTCAGGGCACATACAGGAACCAACCGCCGAGTTCATAAACAGGCGGGACGACACCTCTCTTTCCCTCGCTCTCAAGAAAACATCCATCGCCGAGACCGGTTTGGCTCAGTGGATAGAGCGTCGGACTGCGGACTGAAGGGTCCCGGGTTTGATTCCGGTCAAGGGCATGTACCGTGGCTGCAGGCACATCCCCAGTAGGGGGCGTGCAAGAGGCAGCTGATCAATGTTTCTCTCTCATCGATGTTTCTGACTTTCTACCCCTCTCCCTTCCGCTCTGTAAAAAAATCAATAAAATATATTTAAAAAAGAAAAAAACATCAGGAAGAAGAGGAAACCTGGCTTTTCTTGCCCCTCTCTCCGGCTGGTGTGCGGGTTCCGTGGCAGGAGTGAGGCTCCATCAGGGACGAGTTCCTCCTCTTTCCACTTGAGGGTGTGAGCCTCGATGAGAAGAAAATGTCTATTGTCACTCACCTGCCGCTGGAACTAACCTTCCCTCGTGTCCTCGGGCCGCCAGCCGCCGTGGTCCCCAGGCCTGTGGCTTCCTGGGCAACAGCAGTCGCAGATGTTTTCCAGCTGCACTGGTTCCGGGGCGATCTCAGAGCATCTCCTCTCCACGCCGCTTGGAAATGACAACAAGGCAGCTATCAGCCCTTCCTTGTTTTCGCCGCGTTAGTGGAAGCCTGTATCGCACCATGCCAACAAAAGGAAACGCTTTGATAACTGTGCTTCAGTGGGATTGGTTTCCTTATTTTATTGGCTCAAAATGTGGTGGCCAAAGGGCTGTTAGCCAGTGCCGGGCCGCACGCACTCAGCAGCTTGTGAGCGAGGACAGCGGGGGAGGGGGAGCCGTCCTCGGTTGCTCTGAGGAGCCGCTGCCCTGCCCGGGCCACATGAGGCCGGGGGACAGGCGGGCACTGTGTGGGGCGCGCTGAAAGGGACCGAGATCGACCAGGCCTCTGCTCCCCCAGCTGGCCGGGGAGCGGGGTGCCTTTTCCTCACTGCCAAGCTGTGCCCCCTGGGGGCGCCTCTGAACCAGGCTCTCTCGTTGCCACCGGGTGCGCGCCCCTCCTGGATGCCCCCGGGCTCCTCCAGCAGCATTGTGGGAGTCCCTGGGCACAGGCCCCGTGTCTCTCCTCTGCGCTCACGGGAAATTAACTCCCAGCCGCACCCTGGAGGGTGAGTAGGCCTCCCCCGGGCAGAGCAGGGAGGAGTGGGGGTGGGAGGGCAGGTGGGGAAGGAACCAGGCACGGACAGCGAGCTCGTCTGCCCCATCGACGTGTGGGCATTGTGCGAGCACCTGCTGAGGGCCAGGCTCCGTGCGGGGCGGACACAAAGAAGAGGGTCTCTCCCCTCGAATGTGCTCCTCATTCAGCACGTGTCGACGGATTAGTAACACACACACGTGACCACAGAGCGGGACAACGTGGTGAGGTGCCAGGAGGCTGCGGGACAGGAGGAGAGCACAGTTCCATCGGGGGACGGGGAGGGGGCTGCCAGGAGGGGGCACACGGCCGGAGCCGGCGGGGGAGAGTCTTGAGGGCCTCGCAGGCGGAGGAGGGTGGGTCTGTCCCACGAAGGAACCATCGCGCTGGGCCGAGGCGGCAGGCTCCCTCCATCCCAGGGCCGCGTGGGACAGAGTGTGGCTGCTGAGATGGGGAGGCGGCGGGGGGGGGGGGGGGTGGGAGTGCAGTGGTCGGCAAACCGAGGCTCGAGATCCGCATGCAGCTCTTTGGCCCCTGAGTGTGGCTGTTCCACAAAATACCCCGGCCTGGGCGACTCCGTTTTGAAGAAGTGGCGTTAAAGAAGTTTAAACAAGTCGGCTCTCGCCCGGCCGGCGTGGCTCAGTGGTTGAGCATGGACCTAGGAACCAGGAGGTCCCAGGTTCGATTCCTGGTCGAAGGCATGTGCCCAGGTTGCGGGCTCGGTCCCCATGTGGGGCGTGCAGGGAGGCAGCCGGTCCACGATTCTCTCCCATCGCTGATGTTTTTCTCCCTCTCTCCCTTCCTCTAAAATAAATAAATAAATAAAGTTGGCTCTCCAAAGAAATTTCAGTCGTACTGTTGCTATTTGGCTCTGTTGACGAATGAGCTTGCCAACCTCTGGCCTCGTGGGTTTGAAGTCCAGGAATGGGAAGCCTGGGAAGAGGCAGGCATCCAGAGTCAGGAGCGAGGACTAGCTCGCTCCATTTACTGAGCACCCCCTCTGTGCCGGAGCACCGCGCCCGGGAGCCTTACCGCCCCAACGCACACTGGGGAGAGCGGCGTCTGAGGCGTGTCCCTCCTGGGGTCACGCACCCCGCTGAGCGGCACTCAGAGTGGGTCTGGTGTCACCGGGCTGGGACCCCTGGAACCTGCACCGACGGCAACCCTTTCCCACAGTCCCGCCGGCCGCCGGCCACCCTCCAGCAAAGCTGCGCAGAGTTTTGGGGGGAAGACATCCAAGGACCTCAGGGAGGGGTTAGGCGAGCTGATCTGAACCCCACATTTCAGATAGGAAAACCGAGGCTCATTCGGAGCACGTGATTTGCCTGCATCACTCATGTTCACGGCAGACCCAGGACTGGGGCTCAGGGTCATGACCCCCATCTTTTTTTTTTTAATCATCCTATGATGCACCTTCTGGGGACCTCGGGCTGACACTGGAAATCTCACCACTGAGGAGGCGGCACCGCCTACCTGAGACCCCTCTTCATGGGCCTGAGGCTGGGGCCCGGGGGGATCCCCCTGACACACGGCTTCAGTCCTCAGGGCTGAAGGAAAGTGAGGTGACGGGTGAGTATTTCAATAGACAGACTGGGCGGAGGGGTCAGCACATAGACAGATACCAGGGACCTTGAGCCCTGCACAGGGCCCCGGCCTTGTGGAACCAAGGTCTGCACAGCCCAAGGCGTCCTGGCCAAGGGAGCTCTGGGAGGACACCAGTGGCAGGGCCCACAGTGCAGACTCAGAGCTGCTGAGGACAGGACCGGGCAGGGCCGGACAGACCAACAGAACAGACAGGGCTGGCCATGAGGCTGAAGCGCTGCCGGAGGGAGGCAGACGCAGCAGGACAAGACGGGGGCGGGGCGACGCCGGTCTGGCTCAGTGGACAGCGCGCCGGCCTGCGGACTGAAAGGATTCAGGTTCCATTCCGGTCGGGGCGTCCCCAGTGGGGGGTGTGCAGGAGGCAGCTGACCGATGTTTCTCTTCCCATGGTGTTCCTAACTTTCTATCCCTCTCCCTTCCGCTCTGTGACAAACCAATACAAATATATTGAAAAGAAAATAAAAAGAGACAGGGAAGGGGAGGGCCAGGCTCGGCCGCCTCCTTCCTGCTCCGCACTCCGGAACCAGGTGCCCCAGCGCCCACGACGCCCCAGGGGGCCCAGTGCCTGGGCTTTCTGTGCTTGTGCCCCCCCCCCCCTCCGAAGCCCAGGGCCCTCAGGCAAGGGGGTTCCGTGAGCTGTGCCCCCAAAGGGCCTCCTGCCCACCCTGAGCAGGTCCTCCCCCTCCTTGTGTCTCCTCTGGCCGCTCCGCAGGACCCCCTCCGAACGCAGGCTGGATTCCCGGGGCGCCCACAGGGCACGCTGGCCCGCGGCCCTCCCCGGGGAGAAACAGCAGCAGCGACCCGAGCTCAGACGCTGGCGTGAGGAGCCGGCTCAGAACCGGGCCTCCTCGTCCAGGGACGCCACCCTCGCCTCGCTGCGGGTTCGGGGAGGAAGGGCAGGGACATCCGCATTTCGGTGGTTTGGGTTCCAGCCTTGTGCCCTGGGCCGGGGGTGTGGACAACAGAAAAGTAACTTCGCAGGCCGGTGGGATCCGAACTTCTAACCGGCTGCTCCCCCCAGGCCGTGAGCTCTTTTTTCCATCCTGTATAACTTCTTTCCTAAACGGTTTATCTTTGCCTTGAGCAAGCCCTGTCCGGCGCTCTAGTGTGTCTGGGCTAACACACCTTTGAAATAAGCCATAACCACCCTCAAGAGAGCAGATAATCTTGTCAAGCATCCTGTAATCCAATCCCCACTCGCTTCCCCCACCTCCGTGTCATCTGTCTCCGGTTCCCTCCCGACTCTCAGACGCATGAAAGAAGTTTCCAAACGATTATTCTCGGGAGCATTGAGAGCTTGCTCCCCGGAACGTGTCTTCAGTCCAGCTCAGGCAAACGCCCATGAAAATGCTCTACAGCCGAAGCCGGTTTGGCTCAGTGGAGAGAGCGTCCGACTGTGGACTGAAGGGTCCCAGGTTCGATTCCGGTCAAGGGCATGTACCATGGCTGCAGGCACGTCCCCAGCGGGGTATGTGCAAGAGGCAGCTGATCGATGTTTCTGACTTTCTATCTCTCTCTCTTCCTCTCTGTGAAAAATCAATAAAATATATTTTTAAAAAAAGAAAAAGAAAATGCTCCACAGGTTTGGGGGGGGGTGAAAATGCTCCACAGGTTTGGGGGGGGGTGAAAATGCTCCACAGGTTTGGGGGGGTGTGAAAATGCTCCACAGGTTTGGGGGGGTGTGAAAATGCTCCACAGGTTTGGGGGGTGTGAAAATGCTCCACAGGTTTGGGGGGAGCGTGAAAATGCTCCACAGGTTTGGGGGGGTGTGAAAATGCTCCACAGGTTTGGGGGTGTGTGAAAATGCTCCACAGGTTTGGGGGGGGGGTGAAAATGCTCCACAGGTTTGGGGGGGGTGTGTGAAAATGCTCCACAGGTTGGGGGTGTGTGAAAATGCTCCACAGGTTTGGGGGTGTGTGAAAATGCTCCATAGGTTTGGGGGGGTGTGAAAATGCTCCACAGGTTGGGGGGGCGTGAAAATGCTCCACAGGTTGGGGGGGCGTGAAAATGCTCCACAGGTTTGGGGGTGTGTGAAAATGCTCCATAGGTTTGGGGGGGAGGTGAAAATTCTCCACAGGTTGGGGGGGGCGTGAAAATGCTCCACAGGTTTGGGGGTGTGTGTGAAAATGCTCCACAGGTTGGGGGGGCGTGAAAATGCTCCACAGGTTGGGGGGGGTGAAAATGCTCCACAGGTTGGGGGGGGGTGAAAATGCTCCACAGGTTTGGGGGGGGGGGTGAAAATGCTCCACAGGTTGGGGGGCGTGAAAATGCTCCACAGGTTTGGGGGGGCGTGAAAATGCTCCACAGGTTTGGGGGTGTGTGAAAATGCTCCATAGGTTTGGGGGGGGTGTGAAAATGCTCCACAGGTTGGGGAGGGTGAAAATGCTCCACAGGTTTGGGGGGGCGTGAAAATGCTCCACAGGTTTGGGGGTGTGTGAAAATGCTCCATAGGTTTGGGGGCGGTGTGAAAATGCTCCACAGGTTGGGGGGGGGGTGAAAATGCTCCACAGGTTTGGGGGGGCGTGAAAATGCTCCATAGGTTTGGGGGGTGTGTGAAAATGCTCCACAGGTTGGGGGGGCGTGAAAATGCTCCACAGGTTTGGGGGGGCGTGAAAATGCTCCACAGGTTTGGGGGGGGTGTGAAAATGCTCCACAGGTTTGGGGGGGGGGGTGTGAAAATGCTCCACAGGTTTGGGGGGGGGTGAAAATGCTCCACAGGTTTGGGGGGGGTGTGAAAATGCTCCACAGGTTGGGGGGGTGTGAAAATGCTCCACAGGTTTGGGGGGGTGTGAAAATGCTCCACAGGTTTGGGGGGGCGGTGGCTGTGTCGGTGAGCACAGCACTCACCCCTCCCACGCCATGTCAGCATTACAGCTGACTCACAGAGCCACCATGTCCAGAGCCACCTGAATGGGCGGAAACAAAGAAACAGCCACAGGGAGCCTGAGCGGCTCCCGAACAGCAGCCGCTCCTCACAGCCGACTGGCTGGAGGTCGACCCCTCCCAGTGAGGCCAACAGCAGTCAGGCTCCAGACAACCATACAGGACCCACGGCCCACACAGAGGCACACCCTGGAGGGCCAGGGCTCAGGGACGGGGCAGGCGGGCCACTGGGCGCTACAGGACGGCTACTACAGCAGACCTCTCTACCAAGTCCAGGACACACAGCAGCTCTACCTACTACATAAAACCCACAAGAGAAGCAACCAAAATGTAGACAAAGAAACATGCCAGAAATGAAAGAACAACCCTAATTGGCTTGGCTCAGTGGACAGAGCTATGGCCTGCAGACTCAAGGGTCCCAGGTTCGATTCCGGTCAAGGGCATGTACCTTGGTTGTGGGCACATCCCCAGTGGGGGGTGTGCAGGAGGCAACTGGTCCATGTTTCTCTCTCATCGATGTTTCTGTCTTGCTATCCCTCTCCCTTCCTCTCTGTAAAAAAATAAATTAAAAAAAATATTTTTTCTTAAATGAAAGAACAGAAGAAATCCCCAGAAGAGAGAACTAAGTGAAATGGAAGCAAGCAAACTACCAGATGCAGAGTTCAAAACAATGCCGACAAGGGTGCTCAAGGAACTTAGGACATCAACAACATGAACGAGGACCCGTCAGACGTGAAGGACAGGCTGCCTGAAATGGTATTTTACAGGGAAACAACAGTAGAGTAGAGGACAGCGAGAATCTTATCAGTGATTTGGAAGCAAGAAACACCCAACCAGAACAGCAAATAGGAAAAAGAATGAAAAAATATAAAGAAAGTGTAAGGAATCTCTGGGACAACTTCAAGTGTACCAACATTCACATCTGGGAGGTGCTGGAAGGAGAGAAGGAACAAGAAATTAAAAACCTTTCTGAACAAAAAGGATGACAGAAAACTTCCCCCACCTGATGGAAGGAAGAGACCTACAAGTCCAGAAAGTGCAGAGTGCCCCCAACAAGACGAATCCAAAGAGGCCCACACCAAGACACGTCATAATCAAAATGCCAAGGGTTAAAGACAGGAGAGGATCTTAGAAACAGCAAGAGAAAAGCAATTCGTTACCTACAAGGGAGCACCGATAAGACTGTCAGCTGATCTCTCAGCAGAAACTTTGCAGGCCAGAAAGGAGTGGCAAGAAATATTCAAAGTGATGAACAGCAAGAACCCAACAAAGCTATCATTCAGAATTGAAGGTCAGATAAAGACCTTCACAGACAAGAAGAATCTAAAGGAATTCATCACCACAAAACCAGTATTACATGAAATGTTAAAGGGTCTTCGAAGAAGAAGAAGAAAAAGGAGGAGGAGGAGGAGGAGGAGGAGGAGGAGGAGGAGGAGGAGAAGGAGGAGGAGAAGAAGGAGGAGAAGAGGGAGAAGAGGGAGGAGGAGGAGGAGGAGGAGGAGAGGAAGGAGAAGAAAGAGAAGGAGGAGGCGGAGGAGGAGAGGAAGGAGAAGAAGGAGAAGGAGGAGGAGGAGGAGGAGGAGGAGG